>VYZP01054779.1:33484-49627 GCA_013400635.1 Hypocryptadius cinnamomeus
TGGGGACAGGTAACGGGACCCGCACCTGCACCGGAACAGCACCGGCACCGGGATCCGCACCAGGAGTAGCACGGGGACCGGGACCGACCCCCCGGCTCCTGCCCGGTGTGTGCGCACACGGGTGCAAAGTAGTACTGAAATGATGCTAAAATGTCAATAAAAGAATAAAAAGTGCTACAAAGCCTACAATAAATAACGTTAAAATGGTCAAATGACAATGAAAATTATAATATAATATAATATAATATAATATAATATAATATAATATAATATAATATAATATAATATAATATAATATAATATAATATAATATAATATAATATATCTTTAAGGTGCATTCCAACCTAGCCCATTCCCTGATTCTGTGGTCCTAGGAGATATTATATGTAGACTTATTGTTATTAATAGTAACAATAATGCAATAAAATTGCTCAAATAACTAATAATATATAGCATGACATCATATAAACATATCAGCGAGCACAACATATTATAATGTCATATAACGACATGATATGTCATCGTAATAGAGAGTAAATTAATAGAATTAATAGAATGAATAGGTGATCTTTAAGGTACCTTCCAACCCAACCCATTCCCTGATTCCATGGGGACAAAGGGACCGCAGGGGACAGGGAAGGTCGGGGTGCAGCACCAGGGAGATCCCAGCAGCCACGGGAGCGGGATGCAAAGCCCAGCTCAATTTTAGGAAGCACATCCTTGCTCCAACAGCGCGCAGGAAAGATCCAGGGACGCATTACTGGGGTGAGCCCCGAGTTCCCCCCGGTGTCTGGAATGTTCCTCTGGCCTCGGGGAGGTGTGGAAGGAGCTCCATCCTCTCCCCGGCTCCTTCTGGGAGGAACTGAAAGCAGCCGAAAGTGCACCAGAAGTGCACCCGCGATCACCGAGCCACGCACCACGCCCCGGTGCGCGCACCCGGCCCTGCCCTGCACGGCCACGGCGAGTTTGGGGTGGCCGGGAACCGGAATTCCACAAAAATCCTCAGCACGGCACCGCTGGAGCCTGGAGCTCCCTCCCCGCTGCGGGAAAAACCGGGCACGAACCCAGCTGGGTGGGGAACGGTGCCCAGCCCGGGGTGTTCCCGGTCCATCTGACCGAGGAACAGGGAAATATTCTTCCATCGGGATTTCTTCTTGCCCCGGAAGCGGGTCTGTGCAGAGCATCCCCCGGGCTGGCTGCGAGGACGGTGCGGGTGTTGCGCTGAGGCTGCTCCGTGCGGGGAGACGCGGAGGGGATTCCAGTCCCGGCTGGAATTTTTCCCTGGAAGGGTGTTGGTTTGGGGGCGGGTGATGCCCCGGCGGGAAGGGAAGGATGGATGGATGGATGGATGGATGGATGGATGGATGGATGGATGGATGGATGGATGGATGGATGGATGGATGGATGGATTCGCGGGCAGCGAGGCTGGGATGGACATCTCCAGGAGAGGGGGCCCTTCAGCCGGCTGGAACCGGCAGGGAAACACGAAATAAAGAAAACGGGGGGAAAATGCAGCAGAGGAGGAGTTGAGGGTGAAATCCCGGCGGAGTGAAGGATGGAGAATCTCCTGCCCCGCCGCTCTGCGTGCCCGGCTGGTTGGCCCCGAGCTCGGAGCCCCCGAGGGACTCCGGCAGGGCGGGCGGGCAGGGAAAGGGAAGCGATCCTGCCGGGATATAAGAGACAGCGCAGGAGCGCAGGCAGTGGCTGGGAACAGCCGAGTAAAGCCAGCGTGACAGCTCCCGGCTCATCCCAGCCTGGGGAATTCACCTTCCAGCCGGAAAAGCACCGAAGGGAGCCGGGTTTGGCCGGTTCTGCGGCTGCCAGGGCTCCGGGGGCTCTGCGGGGTGCGGGATGCTCTGCAGGGGGGTCTGTATCCGAAAGATCCCCCTCCTCAAATGTTTCACCCCGCAAAAAATGTCCCGTCAGCGGTAAAGCCCGGCGCTCCTCGGTGCCACCGGCGGAGCTGTGTCACAGGTGCCACCGGAGGGCGTTCAGGGACAGCAGCGCCTCAGTGAGTTAGGATCCTGCTCCCTCCGTCCCAGTCCTGCCTCTCGGGGTGCCTCTTCCCCCATGCCAACCCCAAACCCCCCTCGGGTGTGGAGGACAGCTTCATTTCAGGGCTCTCCCTCGTTCCCCTCGTTCCGGGATGTTTTTAATTGAAGGGGAGCAGGCTGGGGACGCTGGCTGTCAGCAGCTGGCTTTTCATCTCCGGGGTGGGACATCGTCCCTCTGCCTGTGTCCCCCACCCTGACAGCACCAGCCCTGCTCTACCCACCTGCTGGGGTTCAGGGAGATGATTTTAGGGGTGTGAGAGTGGGGCAGACAACTGGGATCTCTTGCTGTGAGGGGACATGAGAGCCTGTCCCTCTGTGTGACCCCACCTGCCGCTGCCACGCTGCCACCAGGGCCAGCCTTGGGAACACCCAGGGGACAGCCAGCCCCGAGTGCATCCCAGCTCTCCAGCCCACTTCCTGCAGAGTTTGAGGAGCATCCACCATGCCAGAGGCTTTTGGCTCACTCTGCCATTGCTCGTGGGACCTGGTGGCCCCTGGTGCTCCCATCTCTCGGAAAATCCTGCCAGGGTGGGTGTGCAGCCAGGTTTGAGGGAATTCCTGGGATCCCAGAGCTTTTCCTGAGCAGGGCTTTGCGTGCAGGGAGGAGCTGTCTCTGCATCTCTGCAGTTCCCTTCTCAGCCTGGGGACAAACTCCATCCTTGCCCTCTTTCCTGCCCTCTGATTCACAGGTACCCTGTACCTGCGATGGCACAGGGCGATCGATCAGACCAAACTCAGCCTCCTTCCCACCTGCAGGAGGGAGGGCAGGGTGGCAGGAGGGAGAAGGGTTCAGGCTGATTTGGGAGCACTGCTGGAGCAGAGCTGGGTTTAATGTGCCCAGCTCCCTTGGATCCAGCTCTGCTCCACCCACAGGTCCAAGCTGGATGGAGTGGAGAACCAGCAGCTTCCTCACCCACCAGCTCCAGCACCCCAGAAGCTGCTCATGCTGAGCAGAGATTTTTATTCCCCCCAAAAGGCAGAAACCAGTGTGGAGTTCTGTGCCTGTGTAGATGCAAAGAAAAAGATGGTGTTGGGGGGTTTTCCTCTGTCATCAGTGCTGAGGACAAACAGCAAAAGTGAGACACAGAATTATTAATCCCCATGGGGAGATGACTCCTGATAACAGATCCCAAACAGCAAAAGGACAGAAATTAGAGATGCAGGGTTCACTTTTAATTGGGAGTGCTATTGGGTGTTAGAGCAACTCCTCACAAGTGGTTTTTCTAGCTCATTTTGGGGCCAGGGGCTGACTTCCCCAGAGAGGAGATGCCACCAGCTCGAGTGCTGGCATCAGGCAGGTGTCTCAGCCAGAGGGAGAAGCCTGTGTCTGCCCAGAGCTTTTCCTGCAGGAATGAGGGTGCTGGGAGCATTTGGAAGTGGAGCTGGAGCCCTGCTGCTGTGGCTGGACTCATGACTCACTTTAAAACCAACCATAAAAGCAATTTTCCATGGAGTGATCAAAGCTTCCCTGGCTTATCACCGCCCCGATTCCAGTAACGAAACCGTGGCGCTCGCAGACTGCCCGGGCAGTAATTGGAGGGCTTAATTGAGGAAGGTCATTAGGGGCAGGCAAAGATAGGGCAGCTGGAGCCTCTCACCTACTGCGAGTTGCTGAGGCTTTCAGGGCAGTGATGGTGAAAAGGAGAGGTTCAGGCTGGATACCAGGAAAAGGCTCCTCGCCCAGAGGGTGGTGGGGCACCGAGCAGGGAATGGGCACGGCCCCAAGAGCTCCAGAAGAATTTGGACAACACTCTGAGGCACAGGGTGGGATTGTTGGGGGGTCTGTGCAGGGGCTGGACTGATGATCCTTGGGGTCCCTTCCAGCTCAGAGGTTCCATGCTGTGATTTTACGGACCAGAGCAGAAAAACTGGAGCCTCTCCTGGGGTCTGGCCTGTCGGAAGGGATGTCCAAGGAGTGGTGAACATGCAGGGGTTTCAGACCAAGGTCTCAGGGGTACCTCCTGCCTTTGCAGAATGCCTGGAAAGGTCTTCCACAGCTCCATGGGATGGTTCCATTGGCATCAGGAGAGGGAGAGGTGCTAAATGTAGGTAGGGAGTTATGAAGTGGATGCTTTGTCTCACGCCTCTTGAAGAGAAGGGAAGGATAATTTCCCTGCCCATTCCTCTCTGCTCCATCCTGACACAGAGGTGACTTCTTCAGCCCTCCAGGAATGGATCTTGGGGAGCTCTCCCACCAGCAAGAGGCTGTTCCACACCACTGTTGTTAATATTAAGCTGCTTATCTGCCCTGGGGCTATAAAACTCTCATCTGCAAAGGGGGAAAAAAAAATTCCCTCTGTTCTTTCTATCTGCTCCTGCTTATTGCAGCCTTATCAGCACACCCAGACAGCCTTTGGGACACAGGAGTCACGCAAAGGCTGCAGCAAAGGAGGCTGAGTCCCACAGTGGGGCCAGCATCGCGTGTCCCCACGGGGCCAAGTCCACCCCATGGGGACAGCATGGCACTGATGAGTCCCCAGCAATCTCACTGCTCTTCTGAGTCACCAGGTTAGGCACTGAGGTGCACCTCCAGTGGATGACACCCCCTTCCCCTGCAGCAGGGGAATGCTGGCTTTGGGATGTCCCTGGTGGGAAGTGGGTTTGGGATTTTGGTGCATTGACCTGTGGAATGTCCCTGGTGGGAAGTGGGTTTGGGATTTTGGAGCATTGACCTGTGGAATGTCCCTGGTGGGAAGTGGGTTTGGGATTTTGGAGCATTGACCTGTGGAATGTCCCTGGTGGGAAGTGGGTTTGGGATTTTGGAGCATTGACCTGTGGGATGTCCCTGGTGGGAAGTGGGTTTGGGATTTTGGTGCATTGACCTGCGGGATGTCCCTTGTGGGAAGTGGGTTTGGGATTTTGGAGCATTGACCTGTGGGATGTCCCTGGTGGGAAGTGGGTTTGGGATTTTGGTGCATTGACCTGTGGAATGTCCCTGGTGGGAAGTGGGTTTGGGATTTTGGAGCATTGACCTGCGGGATGTCCCTTGTGGGAAGTGGGTTTGGGATTTTGGAGCATTGACCTGTGGGATGTCCCTGGTGGGAAGTGGGTTTGGGATTTTGGTGCATTGACCTGCGGGATGTCCCTTGTGGGAAGTGGGTTTGGGATTTTGGTGCATTGACCTGTGGGATGTCCCTTGTGGGAAGTGGGTTTGGGATTTTGGTGCATTGACCTGTGGGATGTCCCTGGTGGCAAGTGGGTTTGGGATTTTGGTGCATTGACCTGTGTCCTTGTCATAGTTGGTGGAGCTGTTATTTGGCTGGTGAACCTCATGGGTTGTCCTGAAACATCCTTCCACGTTTTTTCCAATGCCTTTGGGAGCAAGTTTGGACCTTCTCCTCCAGTGCTTTTCCTACAACACTGGATCATGACTTTAAGCAGGGAAGACAAAGCTGGTGTGATCCAACAGCTGCTTGTGCTGGCTCAAAGAATTTGGGTGGCTCTGAGGCTGTGTCACCTCGGTGTTCCACCACAAACTGGTGACCCAGCAGGGTCTGGACCACACAGAGTCACTGCTTTTCCCCCAGGCTGGTTTAGCAGGTCTGGACAAGCCAGGATCTCCCCGAAGTCTTGGGCAATCGGCTTCCCCGTTCTCTTCCCCACAGCGCTCTCATGTCTGCCTCTTCTGGGAAGCTTTTGTGCAGCACCTGATGAGTGATTGGCATTTGGACGTGGCAGGAGCTCTGGCTGGAGCCCCACTGCTCGGGGTCTGGGGCTGTGGGGGCAGAACCCTCCCCTAGGAATGGGTGCAGGGCACAGCGTGCTGCACCAGGATTGTATTTGTCACCGTGTCATCGCTGCCAGGTGCCGGGGTTGGCTGGGGTGGCTTTGCGTGCAAAGCTGGGGAAAAGGAGGCATCTGGCTCTGCTGGCACGGGCTGACTGGCAGCCAATGTAAACTTTTGGGTTTGAGCTAGAGCAATTCCTGGGTCTCATTCTCTTCCTGCCGTGAAAACACCTTTGTTCCAGCCCGGAACGGCAGCCGTTCAGCTTTCCCAGCAGCCAGGGCTGACGGTGTCCTTCCTTGTGTCCTTTCTTGTGTCCTTCCTTGTGTCCTCCCTTGTGTCATTCCTTATGTCCTACCTTGTGTCCTTGTGTCCTCCCTTGTGTCATTCCTTATGTCCTACCTTGTGTCCTTGTTTCTTCCCTTGTGTCCTCTCTTGTGTCCTACCTTGTGTCCTTGTGCCCTCCCTTGTGTCATTCCTTATGTCCTCCCTTGTGTCCTTGTTTCCCCCTTTGTGTCATCCCTTGTGTCATTCCTTATGTCCTACCTTGTGTCCTTGTGCCCTCCCTCGTGTCCTCCCTTGTGTCCTTCTTTATGTCCTTCTTTGTGTCCTCCAGGACCACCACCGACTGTGGTGAAGGAGGTGGATGAAGACTCAAGTTGCCCCTGGGGAGGTTTAGATATTGGGAAAACTTCTTCACCATGAAGGTGCTCAGTGGTGGAGTCACCATCCCTGGGGGTGTTAAAACATGTGGCACATGTGGCACATGTGGGGACATGGGCTAGCGGTGGCCCTGGCACTGCTGGGCTTAAGGATAATAAAGCCTTTTCCAACCTAAACAATTCTATAATTCTGTAATTCTGATGGGGGTTATGGCATGGGTTGGCTGTCCTGCATCCATCAGACGGTGACTCCCAAAGGATACAGTCCAAGACCGGGTGTGGTGGAATAGCCAACATTTAATGGAATATCCAACACTAGAAACACCAGGAAGCGAAACAGGCAACAATTGCTACAAAACAAAGCAGATAAAGCAGAAGTCCCGACAGTTTCAGTTTATTCCATCACCCCACAAAGTTGTTCCAGACCCAGCTCAGCTGCCAGGACACCCTGGAGCTGTCTGCTCCCACCGCTCAGCTCCTGCCCTTCGTGGGGAAGCGCTGCCTGACCTGGAAGTGCTCGCACCTCTTGTGCTTCAGGGACAGTCCGTAGAGCGGGGTCATGTCCACCCTGCCGCCCTCGCAGATGCTGAACTCCAGCTGCTGGAGCAGCGTGGCCAGGAAGAGGAACACCTGGCACCTGGCAATGTTCTCCCCGATGCACCTCCTCTTCCCCAGGCCAAACACCAGCACCTTCTCCCCATCCTCTTTGTTCACTTTGGTCCCGTCAGCGCTGAGGAAACGCTCGGGGTTGAAGGTTTCTGGGTCCTTCCAAAGATTCCTGGAAAGAAGAACATCAGTGTTGAGATGGTTTCTCCTGGTCATGGGTGTCGGGGGGACACTGGAAGGTGGGAACTGTCGGGAAGAACATCCCTGATGGTTTACCACCATGGGAGAGGTCCTGTTTGTCACTGCAGGAGGGGACCTGTTTGCCAGCACAGGAAAGGACCTGCTTGTCGGCACAGGAGGGTTTGTGCCTCACACGGTACTCACTCGTCGTGGTTCACCTGCCACTGGTTGACGAACACGCAGCGATCCTTTGGGATGAAGTAGCCGTTCAACACCGTGTCCTTGGTGGTGCTGGGGAGAGAAAAGATGGAGAGCTGGGCAAGCCCAAAGGCTGCATCCTCAGGGGACTGTCAGGCTGCTCCTGAAGGGTGTGACCCAAAGGGGTGGTTTTGTGGGGATAGTTGTGTCCTCCACGAGCTGCAACAAGGTGACTCAAGGCCACCTCGTCCCTGGAGCAGCCAGGGCAGCCCACTGCCGTTCAGCACCGTCACTTTTGTTGTGCTGGAGAGAACACGGGTGGAAAGAGAAGTTAGAGGAGATCCACAGCTCCTGACAAGCCAAAGCCCAGTGAATCCTGCAGGGGTTTCATCTTCAAAGCCCTATTTGTGCCCTTAGGACTGGCTAGGAAATACCCCAGATTGTATTCAGGATGTTTAGTCGTCTTGCTTTCACTTTCCTCCAGCAGAAAAATTCCAGTTCCACTTCACACCTCATCCCAGATGAGTTGTCATGCCGTTCCTCCCAAGGCAGGAAAAAATATAAACCCAGGTGTGTTCTACCAGCAAAGGTTTGTGGGGTGAAACCACCCTCAAAACAAAGGATTCAACCCCAGAAGGGCAACAAGCTGGAATATTTCCCCCTCACAGGGATCAGCTCCCTTCCAAAAACCCCAAAGAAGGTGTCAGCCGCTCCAGCCCGTACCTGTGTGGGATGGTGAAGGGCAGGAAGGAGGAATGCCTGAACATCTCCAGGATGAAGGCTTCCGTGTAGGGCAGCGTGCCCCGGTCCGACAGCCGCGGCCGCCTCTCCCGCCCGATGGTCCGGTCTGGGGGAGGTGGGTCAGGAAGAGGGTCAGGACCAGGGCTGAGCACAGAGGTGCTGACCCCAGAGGGATGTGGGTCATGGACTCACCCAGCTCTTCCTGGATCCTTTTCTGGATGTTGGGGTTCGTCACAAGGTACATGAGGCTCCAGGACAGGGCTGTGGTTATGGTGTCAAAGCCTGGGCAAAGAGGATGGGGTGTGGGTGAGCTCAGCACAGCACCCACCCTGGTCTGCAGGCCGACCATCACACAGGGCTGGCTGAGGAGGCAGGGGACATCCTGGACACACAGCAAGGCTTGGGGCTTTATTCTGCCATAATAAACTTTGCTAAAATATCCAGCTCTCTCAGCCTGTCCCGCTCCTGGGTTGCGTCAGGTTTGTACAGCTTCTCCAGAATTGGGGGAATTTCCATGGAAAGATGAATCAGCCCACAGACATGTCCCTCAGCCAGGAAAAACCACTGTGGATTGTGAGGTTCAGATGAGCTATGTAACCCATGCCCTTCACTTTTCCAGAGCTGGTCTCTGGAGGTATCCCTGGAAGGTCCAGTGAGCAGGAGAGTGAGCACTTAGACCCAACAGCATCTGCCTGCTGTTGGACAAGGAAGGGTCGGACAGGAGGAGCTGGAGAAAACCTGAGAGCATCTGTCAGAGCTGAGGAAAGGTGGGAGGATACCTGCTCCAAAGAGGTCATTCACGAGGTTGACGATCTTCTCCTTGGGGATCTGCGTGGCCGTGTTTGTTCCCAGTTTTTTGTCCAGGTACTGCTCAATGAGGGAGTCCGTGATGTCCCGGATGTTGTTCTAAGAGGAAGAGGAGACAAGGTGATGGAGCAGGACTGCAGAGGGGTGGGTGCTCCTGGGCAGCCCCACCTGGTGCTGGGGGAGCCCGGGGTCACGTGAGCTCTGGGGAGCATCGTCCCTCAGCTCCTGTGGAAACAAGGAGAGGGTTCTCCAAGGAACCCAAGGTTCAGCCACCAGACTGGCCACATCACACAGGGAAGGGAGGAGGCGCTGAGAGGCTCATGAAGCTGAGACCGGGGAGGTTCAGGTGGGACAACAGGAAAAGGTTCCTCCCCCAGAGGGTGGTGGGGCTCTGACCAGGCTCCCCAGGGAATGGGCACGGCCCCAAGGCTCCAGGAGAGTTTGGATAATGCTCTCAGGGGTGCTCAGGGTGGGATTGTTGGGCTGTGTGTGCAGGGCCAGGAGCTGGAATGGATGATCCACGTGTGAGCCAATTCAGGATATTCCATGATTCTACAATACCCTATGATTCTGTGAGAAGGAGGACTGGGGAGAGCCAACAGCCATTGCTGCTTGGCTGCCAGAACACAAACACCTCACTGACAGAGAAGGGAGGAGAGCAGGTGAGGGTCCAGCAAGCTCTTACCTCGTCGTAGGTCTCGTAGTGCTCCTTGACCCTCTTCTGCAGGAAGCTGACAAAGTACCTGTTGAAATTGATGAACAGCTTCATGCTGCGGCTGGGCAGGTAGCGCAGGATGGGGATGAAGTCAGCGGGGTTGCCAGCAGCAGTCACATCAGTGAACTCCTCAGAGGAATTCACCAGGGTGAGCAGCTCCTGGTCGTCGTGCTCGTAGCGCTTGCCGAAGCACATGGCACAGATGACGTTGGCCACCGACACCACCAGGTACCGGTAGGGCTCAAACCTCCTCTGCTTCTCCATCAGCTGCAGGAACTTGGTGACCAGGTACTCGGCCTCCTTGGAGACGTGCTCCTCCAGCAGGCAGCTGCAGGACGACGTGGGGCTGGGGGCGATGGAGAAGCTCTTCAGGGCGCTCTGGGCCAGCTTCCTGCGCGCTTTCCACACCTCCCCGGAGTCGGGGCTGAACGCCAGGCTCTGCCCGTCCGCGACGAAGCGGAAGCTATAGAGGTCGGGGCGCCCCATGAAGTCATCTCCTTGCTTGAGCAGGGCTTGCCGGATGGTGTCGAGCCCGCTGAGCACCAGCACGGGCCGCGTGCCGATGCGCACCTCCATCACGTCCCCGTAGCGCCGGCTCAGCCGCGTCAGCGCCAGGTGCGTGTCCCTGCGCAGCTCCAGCACGTTCCCCAGCACGGGATAGCCCCGCGGGCCCGGCGGCCGCCGCAGCCCCGCGGGCACGGCCGGCTGCAGCCGCTGCAGCAGCAGGAACACCAGGCAGAACACCGCGGCCACCAGCAGCACCTCGCTGGCCGACACCGCGCCGGGGATCCCCAGCGGCCACATGGCAGCCTTCGGTGTCACCGCCGGCACTGGGCAGCCCTAAAGGAGGCGAGCGGGGTCAGGGCAAGAGCCGCCAGCAGCGACGGGCTCAGCGCTGCGGCTCTTCCTGACAGGGACAGCGAGCGACAGCCCTTCAGCAGCTCAGGGCACGGAGCTGCCCCTGCAGCACCGCGCCTTTCCAGCGGCACAGGCTGCAGACCTGTGAATGCTCCAAACACACCCACCCATCCCTCAAGGGCGACCTCGACCTGTCAGACACTTTGTGGCACCCCTTTCCTCGCAGAAAACCCAAACCCCCACTGGCACAGCCGTGGCTCCTGCCCAGGGAAGCCAGTCTTGTAAAACAAGGCATGGAAAACTGCAGCTCAGCAAATCCCAGCGAAGCACGAGCAGAGGAACAGCAGCTCCTCCATCAATGTGGTTCCGGGACCACCAAACCCACCAGGAGCCACAGCCAGGAGGATGGACCTGCTGGCCACAATATTGTGGGACTTGGGGATGCCACAGGGCAGCTCTGTGGGAGCACACAGCTCACTGGGTGAGCAGGGGCACCCAAATGTGACCTTCCTGCTCCTATATCCACGTTCAACCCCTCCCAAAACACACAGGCTGTCTCCTACCTGGTTGGTTTTAGGCTCCCAGCAGAGATTGGCACCAGGAGCAGGGGGGAATCCTCCTCTGTCTCCTCAACCTTCTTCTCCTGTCACCTCGTTCTCCTCTGCCTGGGCCTTCTCCTCCTGCCACCTGGATGTCCACAGCTGTCTAAGCTCTCCCCTCACTGCACCACTGGGTATTTATCTCCCCCTCCCACTGCAAAAGCTCTTGGGAATAGCTACCCATTAACAAATGGGGCTGGCCCTGGCTGGAGCCTGCCCAAGAAGCCAGGGAAGAGCCTTCCCCCCCTCCAGCAGGCTCTGGGGCATGAATGGTGACTTCTCCTCCTGGTCAGGGCCCTGGAGCCTGCTGTGGGGAGGCAGAAGGGGGTCCCCAGGACAGGGAGGAAGAAGGGGATCCCCAGGACAGGGAGGAAGAAGGGGATCCCCAGGACAGGGAGGAAGAAGGGGGTCCCTAAGCCCTGCCTTGGGGGGGATGTAGGACCTGTTGTCAGCATTGCTTGCCTGTGGAATGTGGATGCCAGAGTTTCCCCAAAAAGCTTTTCTGGGCTGGCCAGGCTGTTCCCAGCAGCCAGAGAGAGCTGTCACCTCCATGGCCACTCTGGAGGCGCTGGGAGCTGCAGGCTGTGAGCGAGGGGACACGTTTGTGACAAGGCATCCACAGCCATCCTCATCCATCCCCGGGGAACCACCCGGCAGGTCCCCTGTCCCGGGAGCGGTGGCAGCAGGATCATCCGGGCCAGGGGCAGAGCCAGGCTCAGGTTAACGATTGGCCAGGTTTGCGTGAGAAGGCGGCTGGCTCGCTTCCCCCGGCTCCTCCGGGGCAAACAGGCAGCGAGGAGGAGGAGGAGGAGTGGCGGGGCAGAGGGGAGGAGGTGAGCCCGGCAGATAGGAGAGGTGAAGGGGCAGCACGGGGCAAGGCTGGGGCATTCATCCCTCCAAAACATTGGGTGACACCCGACAGGGAAATGCTCGAGCCAGCGGGGCTGCTTCTCCAGGCGGGGCAAAATTCAGGGCAGTTTGGGAAGTGCAGCTGGGATGAGCAGGAATGAGCCAGAGCTTGGGGGTTTGGCCCGAAGTTTCCTTCAATCTTCGAAAATTCCAAGGGGAATTTGGCCCAGGTAGAAGCTGAGCTAATATTTAATAAAGGCTTTCAACATCTGGTCTAATCGGGCTCGTTAATAGCAATGACGCCGTTCATTAATGTTTGGCAAGAACAATTACAAAACTCCGGCTGCTAATATTCCTGCTGATAATTCCCGGGAATGCCGCAGCCCTCCCGGCCCCGGCAGGACCCTTGGGAACGCTTTTTGGGGAGGCAGGCTGCAGGAGCAGGGTTTGTCCGGCGGGCTGGATCCTCCCATCCTTATGGATCTACCCGCACCCACTGCATGGGGCAGGGCTGGGGCTGGGGGGCTGAGTGACCCCCCGCCCTCCCCAGCAGCATTTCAGACGTTGTGCTGATGCTGAACCCACCCACTCCTCATCCATCGCATCCCAAAGCTCTGGAGGAGCCGGGGAGAGTCCCGGAGAGGTTTCCCAGGACCCTCTCCCACCCCGTCCCAGCCCACCCCGGTGGCTGCCAAGCCCTGCCAGGACAGGGTGCCTCCTGATGAGAACAGCGCTAAGAGCTGCTGCCCTGCGTGCCAGGCAGCCTCACACCCCAAAAACACCCAAAAACACCCCAAAACCACCCTCAAAACACGCTCAGCCCGGGTGCCGCCCCTCACTGAGCCCGCGGACCCCCGGAGCAGCCGCGGGGACGCTGCCAGCCCCCCGGCCCTGCCGGGTGTCGCTGTCCCCTCCGTGGGTCACCATCCCGCGGGATCGGGCTGTGCGTGCAGGGACAGGCGGGAGCGGCAGGGTGACGGTGCCCGCAGGCACGCGTGGCACGGCGCGCGTGGCACGAGCACGCGGCCACGCACGAGGGACACGGAGCCGTGCGGGACACGGAGGGGGTTGGCAGCCCTGAGCCTGTCCCCGCGCACGGATGCGGCTCCGTGCGTGCAGGGCGCCGTGTGCGGGGACACACCTGCGCGGGTGTGCGGGGACATGGCGCGGGAGGGACGCGGGGACACTCGGACAGACGCACGGAGCGTTGTGCCCGGTGTTGTACGAGGTGCCGGAGCCATCCCCGGCCGGGCTTTATGGACGCCCTGAAGAGTGTCCCCAGCCGTGGGGCACCTTTGTGACATTTGTGGCCAGCAGCCCCGCAGCGCGGGGCACCGCTCGGTGTCGCCTGGCGCTAAGAGGGGACATTTCAGGTGGCACTCCCCTCTCTCCCTCTCCTCGTGGGTGCGAGGGGCTGGGATGACCGTGTCCTATCGAGGGGACACAAATGACACGGGCAGTGCCGTCCCCTCGCAGGTGATGCACCCTCCTGTAGCAGAGGGCACCCCTGTTGACACCGACGATTGTCCCCAGTGCTGGGGACCCCCCACAAGCTCCCCAACCCGCAGCCAGCCGTGGGGGGAGCCGATCCTGAGCTGCTCCGGCGCCGCCTTGACCCCGGGCCAGGCTCCTGGACGGGAGGCCACCGCCCTGGTCCTTTAAAAACCATTTCCCCCCCCACCCACCCATAGCGTGACTGCGAGTGACCAGGACGGCCCTCCCGGGTCTGGCCGGAGCCCCTTCGCACGCGATGTCCCTAATGCCACCTCTGGGACCCCCCGGCGGGGCGGGACCCCCTGACCTATCTCCCACCTCGTGGCGGCTGGGCTGGGAACGAGGATTGCGGGCGGAGGGGACAGCTTTTGGGAGCGGGGCTGGTCCCCCTTGTCCTCCCTGCAGGGCAGGACCTGGCCTGTCACCTCGCGGGGAGCGGGGCTGGGGGCTGCAAACTCTGCCCGAGCCCCCCTTGGGACCCCGAACATCCGCCCCTCCCTCCGGCTGCACCCTGTGCCCCAACCCAGCCCCACCTCGCGCCTCGGGTCGCTCTGTCCCCAGGGGACAGAGGTGACACAGGGCACGGCGGCTTCTCACGCGAACCTGGACAATCTTTAACCGGGCCGGGGCAGCCAGGGCCGTGACCCCCGGGGCTGCCCCGCCGCCCACGTCCCCGCGGGGTCCCCGCGGAGCTGTGGGGTGGTCCCGCAGCGCGAGGTGGGGGGACGGGCACGGAGCCGGTGGCCGCCGCTCTGCTCTAGCGGGCACACCGGCGGCGGGACGGGCACGGCTCCCCCGGAGGTGCGCGATGGCTGAACCCCGCCGCGGGCGGACCGCGCTCATCCCCGCGTGTTCGCGGAGCCCCGAGGGGGGTGAATCCCCAAATCCCCCCTCCCGGCCCACACGCCGCTGCCCGGGGCGGTTTTCCCACGCTCCCGCTCTCCCCGCGGCTCCGGACACCGCGGATGTCCCGGGGCTGCGGGCACCNAAAACACCCAAAAACACCCCAAAACCACCCTCAAAACACGCTCAGCCCGGGTGCCGCCCCTCACTGAGCCCGCGGACCCCCGGAGCAGCCGCGGGGACGCTGCCAGCCCCCCGGCCCTGCCGGGTGTCGCTGTCCCCTCCGTGGGTCACCATCCCGCGGGATCGGGCTGTGCGTGCAGGGACAGGCGGGAGCGGCAGGGTGACGGTGCCCGCAGGCACGCGTGGCACGGCGCGCGTGGCACGAGCACGCGGCCACGCACGAGGGACACGGAGCCGTGCGGGACACGGAGGGGGTTGGCAGCCCTGAGCCTGTCCCCGCGCACGGATGCGGCTCCGTGCGTGCAGGGCGCCGTGTGCGGGGACACACCTGCGCGGGTGTGCGGGGACATGGCGCGGGAGGGACGCGGGGACACTCGGACAGACGCACGGAGCGTTGTGCCCGGTGTTGTACGAGGTGCCGGAGCCATCCCCGGCCGGGCTTTATGGACGCCCTGAAGAGTGTCCCCAGCCGTGGGGCACCTTTGTGACATTTGTGGCCAGCAGCCCCGCAGCGCGGGGCACCGCTCGGTGTCGCCTGGCGCTAAGAGGGGACATTTCAGGTGGCACTCCCCTCTCTCCCTCTCCTCGTGGGTGCGAGGGGCTGGGATGACCGTGTCCTATCGAGGGGACACAAATGACACGGGCAGTGCCGTCCCCTCGCAGGTGATGCACCCTCCTGTAGCAGAGGGCACCCCTGTTGACACCGACGATTGTCCCCAGTGCTGGGGACCCCCCACAAGCTCCCCAACCCGCAGCCAGCCGTGGGGGGAGCCGATCCTGAGCTGCTCCGGCGCCGCCTTGACCCCGGGCCAGGCTCCTGGACGGGAGGCCACCGCCCTGGTCCTTTAAAAACCATTTCCCCCCCCACCCANGTGACACAGGGCACGGCGGCTTCTCACGCGAACCTGGACAATCTTTAACCGGGCCGGGGCAGCCAGGGCCGTGACCCCCGGGGCTGCCCCGCCGCCCACGTCCCCGCGGGGTCCCCGCGGAGCTGTGGGGTGGTCCCGCAGCGCGAGGTGGGGGGACGGGCACGGAGCCGGTGGCCGCCGCTCTGCTCTAGCGGGCACACCGGCGGCGGGACGGGCACGGCTCCCCCGGAGGTGCGCGATGGCTGAACCCCGCCGCGGGCGGACCGCGCTCATCCCCGCGTGTTCGCGGAGCCCCGAGGGGGGTGAATCCCCAAATCCCCCCCTCCCGGCCCACACGTCGCTGCCCGGGGCGGTTTTCCCACGCTCCCGCTCTCCCCGCGGCTCCGGACACCGCGGATGTCCCGGGGCTGCGGGCACCGGGGCGGGCGGCGCGGCCGTGGCTGTACGGAACCCTCTGGGTCTGGGGGCGAGCAGGGCAGCCGGGGCGGCCCCCGGGGGGGTCCTGGGGAGCAGCGGGGGGCGGGACCGGCGCCTTTAAGATCCTGCCGGTAGCGTGACTGGAGTGACCGGGGCGGTGCGGGTTTGCCCAAACATCCCGCCCTCTTCGCACGCGATGCCCGCCCCGGGCTGGAACCCACGGGCGGCACCGACCCCCCCCCCCACCCCCGCACCCCACGCCACGACTTATCGGGACCCCCTTCCCTTCCCTAACACTCCCCCTGCCCGCCTCGCAGCCTCCCCCCGGGGATGCGCGGGGA
>VYZP01054779.1:49637-60119 GCA_013400635.1 Hypocryptadius cinnamomeus
GGGGGGGTCCGGGGAGTTCTTGGGGAGTTGGGGGTCACGTGACGGGAGGCGGCCTGGCCAATCAGCGCGCGGGGCGATGCATATAAAGCAGGAGCCGCGGGCAGCGGGCACCTGCCGCGGGATCGGGCCCCTCCCGCCGCTCCGCACCGCTCCCGCCGAGGTGAGTACCGGAGAGCCCGCACCGCCATGGACGGGGGCTGGGGGGCTCTTCCAGCACCCCCGGGTGATGGACAGCCCCGCCGTGGGCTGTCCTACCTTTCCCACCCCAGCAGCATCCTCCCCCTGCCTGCTGGAAGGCGGTTTTGGGGGGTCCTGGCGGTAATGCTCCCCTCGAGGGTTGTGCCGCTGCCGAGCTCTGGGACGGGGTCCCGGCTGGGCTGTACCCGCTGCGGTGCAAGGTCCCCAGAACCCCCCGGAATCTCCCCATCACGGGTGTCCCGTGGGTGGCTGTGGCACCCTGCCAAACCCGAGAGAAGGGGGAGATTTAACAGCCAACCTCCTCCCGCCCTGCTCGGGGTTTTCGGATGGATTTCTTCCCGCGAGGAAGTGGGAACTGGGGTCGATGATCCTCAGGAGTCCCTTCCAACTTGAGGGACTCTGCGATTCCATGATTTCTGACAGAGCTGGGAGCGGGGTGCACCCATCCCGCTGGCCCCCGCTGCAGACAGGGTTATTTTTCATACCATGGATCTCAGGGACGATCCCTGGCTGTGCTTCACCTGCTGGTGAGTGGCGGCTCGGTGACTCAAATCAGGATCAGCTCTCCTCTAGCCAAGTGCTCCGAGAAAAACTTTGAGGAGAAAAGAAAGATCCTGTGGTTAAGAGAGCACCTTCGCTTCCCTGGCACGTAGACAAAAAGTTGGGGCACCCATTCCTTCCACTCCTAGCTAGCAAAAACCTGCTTTTTAGTGTGAGGAGTTTCCTAAAGTGGAGCAACTGTGGATCACAAGTGAAGCCCAGCTCTGCTCCTGTCCTGTCCTTTGCTGTCACAGCTCCAGATGTCTCAGCCTAGAGACAAGCCCCAGCTCCTAACCCATCTTTGGTTTATTCCTGAGGGTCTGCTGTGGGGAAAGGGATACCTCAAGGTCTCTGATGGGTTGAGGTCAGCCTGTGTGTTTTGGGAGGGGTTGAACATGGATATAGGAGCAGGAAGGTCACATTTGGGTGCCCCTGCTCACCCAGTGAGCTGTGTGTTCCCACAGAGCTGCCCTGTGGCATCCCCAAGTCCCACAATATTGTGGCCAGCAGGTCCATCCTCCTGGCTGTGGCTCCTGGTGGGTTTGGTGGTCCCGGAACCACATTGATGGAGGAGCTGCTGTTCCTCTGCTCGTGCTTCGCTGGGATTTGCTGAGCTGCAGTTTTCCATGCCTTGTTTTACAAGACTGGCTTCCCTGGGCAGGAGCCACGGCTGTGCCAGTGAGGGTTTGGGTTTTCTGCGAGGAAAGGGGTGCCACAAAGTCTCTGACGGGTCGAGGTCGCCCTTGAGGGATGGGTGGGTGTGTTTGGAGCGTTCGCAGGTCTCCAGCCTGTGCCGCTGGAAACCTGCAGTGCTGCAGGGGCAGCTCCGTGCCCTGAGCTGCTGAAGGGCTGTCGCTCGTTGTCCCTGTCCCTGTCAGGAGCACCTCCAGGTGTCTCAGCCCAGAGACCAGCCCCAGCTCCCAACGGGTCTTTGCTTTATTCCAGATGGTTCTGCATGCCAGTCTAGGGGTCTGCTGCAGGAAAGGGGTGCCACAAAGTGTCTGACTTTGGGTTGAGGTGCCCCTTGAGGGAGGGGTGGGTGCGTTTGGAGCATTCACAGGTCTGCAGCCTGTGCCGCTGGAAAGGCGCGGTGCTGCAGGGGCAGCTCCGTGCCCTGAGCTGCTGAAGGGCTGTCGCTCGCTGTCCCTGTCAGGAAGAGCCGCAGCGCTGAGCCCGTCGCTGCTGGCGGCTCTTGCCCTGACCCCGCTCGCCTCCTTTAGGGCTGCCCAGTGCCGGCGGTGACACCGAAGGCTGCCATGTGGCCGCTGGGGATCCCCGGCGCGGTGTCGGCCAGCGAGGTGCTGCTGGTGGCCGCGGTGTTCTGCCTGGTGTTCCTGCTGCTGCAGCGGCTGCAGCCGGCCGTGCCCGCGGGGCTGCGGCGGCCGCCGGGCCCGCGGGGCTATCCCGTGCTGGGGAACGTGCTGGAGCTGCGCAGGGACACGCACCTGGCGCTGACGCGGCTGAGCCGGCGCTACGGGGACGTGATGGAGGTGCGCATCGGCACGCGGCCCGTGCTGGTGCTCAGCGGGCTCGACACCATCCGGCAAGCCCTGCTCAAGCAAGGAGATGACTTCATGGGGCGCCCCGACCTCTATAGCTTCCGCTTCGTCGCGGACGGGCAGAGCCTGGCGTTCAGCCCCGACTCCGGGGAGGTGTGGAAAGCGCGCAGGAAGCTGGCCCAGAGCGCCCTGAAGAGCTTCTCCATCGCCCCCAGCCCCACGTCGTCCTGCAGCTGCCTGCTGGAGGAGCACGTCTCCAAGGAGGCCGAGTACCTGGTCACCAAGTTCCTGCAGCTGATGGAGGAGCAGAAGAGGTTCGACCTTAACCAGTACTTAGTGGTGTCAGTGGCCAACGTCATCTGTGCCATGTGCTTCGGCAAGCGCTACGAGCACGACGACCAGGAGCTGCTCGGCCTGGTGAACCTGGGCAACGAATTTGGGGAGGTGGCCGGGAGCGGCCACCCCGCCGACTTCATCCCCGCGCTGCGCTACCTGCCCAGCCGCACCATGGAGGTCTTCAAGGACATCAACCGGCGCTTCAACGCCTTCGTGCAGAAAATCGTGCAGGAGCACTACAGCAGCTTTGATGAGGTGAGGGCTCGGATGCTCTTGGGTGTGGGTGGGGATGCCTGCATGAGTCCCCTGCTGCTGCTTTTTGGCTTCTTTTTTCTGCCTCTGTCGAGGTTGGGATTGAAGGCTCTTGGGATGATAGTTCACCTTCAGGCTCAGGTGTTTATTATTTCTTGTGTATGTTACGGTCTCACAGCAGGGAGTTCTGCAGTCTTTCATTAACAAGACACAAAAGGGCCAACTATCTCTTGTAACAAGGTCTTCTAAGGCTAAACTTTCCAATTAAGAAATGACACCTAATTACAAAATTCCCAATTACCAACCCAGGAAGAAGAAGGTGAAGAAGACCAACCAGCCTCCGCCCTAAAACCCCCATCTTGCTCTCTATATATTACTATACTCTAAAACCCCAAATTCTGTTTTCCACCCTGTGATATTACACACTGCCAATCAACTACACACCCATAATCCCAGTGCTCTCAATGAATTTTGGAAGCCTTCTCCATGGTCTCAGGTCAAATGCAGTGCTCTCCTGGGAGTCAGAGTCTGTCAGCACAGAAAATCTGAAATCTTCAGCATCCACAACTCTCTGCCTCACCCAGTGAAGCCCCTTGGAGGCCTCTGAGCTGCAGTGATTCCCCTCTCTGAGCCATTTGAGGCAGGTTTCCCCATCCCTGTGTCCATGGTGTTCCTGAGCCACTGGCTCCTGAAAGGTGGCTGTGCTCAGGTGGAGTTGGTCTCTTTCTCCAGGCACCACTGACAGAACCACAGGACACAGTCTCAAGCTGCACCAAGGGAAATTTGGGTTGGATATTAGGAAAAAAGTTTTTTACAGAAAGGGTGATAAAGTTCTGGAATGGTGCTGGAGTCACCATCCCTGGGTGTGTTTAACAAAGCCTGGATGTGGCACTGGGTGCCAGGGTTTAGTTGAGGTCTTGGGGCTGGGTTGGATTCAATGGTCTCGAAGGTCTCTTGCAATCTCATCATTCTGTGAATTCTTCCCCAGGAGCACATCCGGGACATCACGGACTCGCTGATCAAGCACTGCCAGGAGAACAGCGCTGGGGAGGACACCCGCGTCCAGCTCTCCAACAAGAAGATCATCCACATCGTCAACGACCTCTTTGGGGCAGGTGGGAATGTTTCTGAGGGCACCATTGGATCTTTGGGATGAATCCCAAAGCTGGAGGCTGGGTGGGGACATGGAGCTGCTGGGTGGACACGTTGGCCACCTTTGGGTGTGTGGAGCTGCTGTTGGGTGCCCTCCTGAGCACTTTTTGGTGGCAGCTGATGGGGGAACAAACATCTGGAGTGGTGGAATCGGAAACATTCACTCACCTGTCCTCTTGAGGTCACTAAATGCCTCCTCCACGCCCATCCAGGCTTTGACACTGTGGCAACTGCCCTGTCCTGGAGCCTCATGTACGCTGCCTTGTACCCCGACATCCAGAAGAAGATCCAGGAAGAGCTGGGTGAGTCCATGACCCACATCCCTCTGGGGTCAGCACCTCTGTGCTCAGCCCTGGTCCTGACCCTCTTCCTGACCCACCTCCCCCAGACCGGACCATCGGGCGGGAGAGGCGGCCGCGGCTGTCGGACCGGGGCACGCTGCCCTACACGGAAGCCTTCATCCTGGAGATGTTCAGGCATTCCTCCTTCCTGCCCTTCACCATCCCACACAGGTACGGGCTGGAGCGGCTGACACCTTCTTTGGGGTTTTTGGAAGGGAGCTGATCCCTGTGAGGGGGAAATATTCCAGCTTGTTGCCCTTCTGGGGTTGAACCCTTTGTTTTGAGGGTGGTTTCACCCCACAAACCTTTGCTGGTAGAACACACCTGGGTTTATATTTTTTCCTGCCTTGGGAGGAACGGCATGACAACTCATCTGGGATGAGGTGTGAAGTGGAACTGGAATTTTTCTGCTGGAGGAAAGTGAAAGCAAGATGACTAAACCTCCCGAATACAATCTGGGGTATTTCCTAGCCAGTCCTAAGGGCACAAATAGGGCTTTGAAGATGAAACCCCTGCAGGACTCACTGGGCTTTGGCTTGTCAGGAGCTGTGGATCTCCTCTAACTCCTCTGTTCCCTTCAGCACCACAAAAGCAACAGTGCTGAATGGCTACTACATCCCCAAGGACACCTGCGTGTTCATCAACCAGTGGCAAGTGAACCACGATGAGTGAGTATCCCAAACCCCCCCTGCTCATCCAGGCTGCCCTGGCTGCTGTTGGCATTCAGAACACGCCCATCCTCGTGCCAAAAAATGACTGAATCATGTACGAAAGGGCAGATTGGATGGAAAATGATGTGGGTTTGATGCTGAGCCCAGCTCGGCTCTGCTGGGCATGGAGCTGGTCCAGCTTGACTTGGCCCCCAGTTCAGCAGCTCCCTAGCACCAGGGGTTACCTAATTGATGTGCTGCTCAGGCTGCTGGATAGTCAGGAATCAGAAAATCCTGCTGCCAAGCAGATCCTGTGATCCGAGCCGACAGCTCTGGATGTGCTCAATGGGAATTGTTCACTCCCCTTTTTAAGAGAGAAAAATGCAGTGATGTGACCCTGTTAAAGTCAGTGGGCTCGTGTTGTGGCTGCTGATAATCAGCTTTGGGAATGATGGGGGGACTGGGAAGCAGAGCCCCATCCTGCCCCTCCTCTGCTTCCCAGCAGAGACATTCCAGCAGGGAGTCAGCTAAGGACTGATACAGGGTGGGGGGTCCCAGATGGGGTGTTTTGGAATCAAAGCTCCAGATGTTTGTATCCAAACACCCTGCCCAAGAGGCTAGAAACCTTCTGATATCCCTCCTGCTCCTGTGTGAGCATGGGATGGGAGTGCTGTTCTTAGGGCAGAGAGGATTCCATGTATCCCAGCAGAAATTCCCAGCTGAGACTGTTAAATCCCACCTGGCACCTGCCAGCAGCTGTGCTGGGACAGGTTGGGCAGTTCTGCTGAGAGGATTCAAAACAGAAAACCCCCCTGGTCCCTGTTTTCCCTGTTTGAAGGGCTGCTGGCTGATCCCTGTGCTGAAGCTGCAGGTTCTCTGGCTGCTGGGATTAAGTGAATGGAATTAAATCCATCTCCGGTGTCTGGCCAGACAAACACAGCCTGAGCCTGGAACAGAGGTTTCAAAGGGCTGAGCTGATGGAGTCTGACACGAGTTGGTGCTGTAGGTCGGGGCCAGAGCTTGCCAAGGGTGGCTTTGGGTGGTGGAGTGAGACAGTGCTGCAAAACTCCTCTCTGCAAGGAGAGGTTTTGGTCACTGACCCCATTGCAGCGGTCAAACTGTCACAATGCCCAAGGGCTGGAACCCTCTGCTCTGGAGCTGGGATCTGGGGACACCTCAGAGCCCCCTCCAGGGCCTAAAGGGGCTCCAGGAGAGCTGGAGAGGAACTGGGGACAAGGGAGGGAGGGACAGGACACAGGGAATGGCTCCCACTGCCAGAGGGCAGGGATGGATGGGAGATTGGGAAGGAATTCCTCCCTGGGAGGGTGGGGATGCCCTGGCACAGGAGAAGCTGTGGCTGCCCCTGGATCCCTGGAAGTGTCCAAGGCCAGGCTGGATGGTATATGGTCTCTTCAAGCCAGGTCTCATAAGCTCTTGGAGATCTACATCACACCCAAGATAGCTCAGCTACCTTAGAAGGCATAAAATCAGCAGGATGGCTTCTGTGGCAGTGTTGGAAACAGAAAAGTTTTAATAAAAGCAAAATAACAGAGAAAAACCGAGCCAGATGCAAGAGGCTCTTGCCCCTGCTAAAACACCTCACAAAAGTGATTAGTTTCTTTGTTCTTTTCTTTTTCTAGTAAATTGCTCAGGTGGGACTTTTTGGCTCCTGTCCAATTAGCCATCCTTAAGTTTGAGGTGAAGTCCCCCAGGTCCTATGAAGTGTCTTCTTTGCTGATTGAGGAAAGAAACTTCTGGGCTTTTTTCCTTTTTAAGGAGACAAAGGATGGTTTGGTCACTCCGTCAACAGAGGGCACATTCCTATAGCTGGACAGGGCTTGGAGCAGCCTGGGGTGGTGGAAGATGTCCCTGCCATGGCAGGGGGTGGCACTGGATGAGCTGTTATGTGACCCTGTGACCAAACCCTCAGGAGTGTCCCCTCTGTGTCCCAGTGTGAAAAATGCGTATTTTATGATTGTTTTTTTGCAAATATTAAAATGAATATTATATGTGTTGTGTTAGAAAGTTATGCTGCATTAATCTTCTTAAGTAGTGTGTGAAATACAGTTTTAGGTTATAACATAATGTTAAAATAGAAGCTATGCTATGTAGGATACTTTTTTCCTAAAGAAAGGGCTCGCACCGAGATAGCAGCCACAGGACACCTGAATCGTTCAGAGAAAGAGAATTTATTTCTCCCTTATCAGGAGAAACTAACTTCTTCCCACCTCCCTCAGCCATTAGGATCCAGAGGAAGAAGTTGATGATAACCAGCCAGAATCCTGTGTTTGAATCGAATTTATGCATCACGTATGAGGTGTATGAATATGCAACAGGCTGTTGCTTTTAAGGGTTAATCCTCTGTTAACCTGGGTCCTTTTTCGGGCTTATTTTGCCCAGAAAGAGGTACCCAGACTGTCTGCAGCTCTTTGGTTTTATTGTCTCATATTGTCCTAATCTCAATTGTTCAAATTTTATTACTCTAACAATATTACTATTTTTATAACCATTTGATTACGATTCAACCTTAAAAAACTTAAAAAACAAGCGATTGGCGTTTTCCACACCCAGGAGCCTTTGGAAGGAGCCCTCAGCCTTCAGGCCCGAGCGGTTCCTGAGCGCGGCGGGGACGGAGCTGAGCCGCGCGGAGAGCGAGAAGGTGCTGTCCTTCGGGCTGGGCAGGCGCCGCTGCATCGGGGAGACCATCGGCCGCTGGGAGATCTTCCTCTTCCTCACCACGCTGCTGCAGCAGCTGCACTTCAGCCTGAGGCCCGGGGAGCACGTGGATGTCACCCCGCAGTACGGGCTGACCATGAAGTACAAGAAGTGCGAGGCCTTCCAGATCCAGCAGCGTTTTCCCATCAGGAGCTCTCTGTGAGCTGCTGGAGGGGGTTGGAGGCTCAGCCCCTCCACTGGAGGATGGTTCCTCTCCTGGGGGTGGCAGCTCTTCCCAGCCCCATCAGTTCTTCCCATATGGATGCTGCCCAGAGGTGTCTTGGAGAGATCTGGCCTGTGGTGGGGAGGGGGATGCTCGAGGGTGGGGTGTCCTCCACCTGCCACGGGCAGCTCCCTCCATCCAAACAGAAATAAACCTGCAGGTTCCTCCCTGAGGATCCTGCCCAGT
The DNA here is from genome assembly GCA_013400635.1 of Hypocryptadius cinnamomeus. Lineage (NCBI taxonomy): Eukaryota > Metazoa > Chordata > Aves > Passeriformes > Zosteropidae > Hypocryptadius > Hypocryptadius cinnamomeus. The sequence goes on from VYZP01054779.1 coordinate 57,730, forward strand.
CTTACTCCACGGGGTGAAATCCTCTTTTCCAGCTCATTGTGCCACTGGGAACGGATCCTTCCTGCTGCTCCTCAAAGGTTCTGGAGCCTTCAGCAGTGCCCACCTCAAGGGGACCCACCCTGGGTGCACCCACACACCCAAATTCCTTGAATGTAAACTCATGGAGTGAATTCCTGAGTGTTCCCACCGATTAAAGAAAAAAAATCCACCAGCAGAGTCACTCACAAATGGAGATTTTAAATTACCTCCTGGAAAACCTCAAAGGACTGGGGAAAAGGGACAGGGAACTGTAGGACATTCCTGGCTTTCAGACTAACTCTGCACTTGCTGCCTTTTTTAATATCAGGGTTTTTTTTTCTTTATCAAGCAATAGATTTCTGTATCCAGGTTAAGGAGCAAGGCTTTCAGGATTGCAGGAGGTGCCTTTTGCTGCGTTCAGCTTTAGCCAGTGGGAAGGTGAAGCTTCGTGGCAAATGGAGCAGCAATTCCTGCCACTTTGTGCCTGTTTGGGATGCAGCCTTGTGCTGGGATGGAAACCACACCGTATTTCTAACCCAATAAATACATGAACATCTCTTAAGTCTCTTTCTGGTCTTATTCCACTGGGAAATGATTTTTTTTGGGGGGGGAAAAACACCTTATGCTGCTCTATCATCTCTAAAAATCTGAGTTGGTGTGTTGGATTGGGGTTTTTCCTGTGGGAAGTGAGAGGGCTGTGACTCCAGTGGCATTGGGGGAAGTTTTTAATCCCAAAGTGGGCTGATTCTGGTCTTTCTCCTGTGTAAAGGCAGAAAGGTGATGCCAAGCTCTGGATCAGCTCAGGGCTTTGCTAAAAATCAGGAGGAGCTTTCTATCCCTGAAAAACTGGAATCAGTAGGTCAAACCCAGCCCTTCAGGGAGCCATCCATGGGGGATGTTTCATCCCCATCTCAGAGCACCATTTAATCTGAAGATTTGCACAGCTTGCCTTAAAAAACAAACCAAAAAAGGCAATAAATGTGAATTTCCCGTGGAAACAAGGAGGGACTCAACGGGAAGTTGGGGTCTGTTCATCCCTGCAGGGATCAGCCCTCCAGAGCTCCCAGCCCCATCAGAGCATGGGGTTGTTGTTAATTTGGGTGTGGTGGTGTGGAAAGGTGCTGCAGAGGAGAGCAGCTCTGGGAGGGGATGGAGTGTGGAAAGGTGCTGCAGAGGAGAGCAGCTCTGGGAGGGGATGGAAGGGATGAAAAGGTGACAGAGGTGTGATGGAGGTGGGGTGGATGGAGATGATGGAGGGATGGAGATGATGGAGGGAATGAAGGGGATGGAAGGGATGAAAAGGTGATAGAGGTGTGATGGAGATGGAATGGATGGAGATGGAAGGGATGAAGATGATGAAGGGATAGAGATGATGGAAGGGATGGTGATGATGGAGATGATGGAAGGATGGTGTGATGGAGATGATGAAGGGATGATGTGATGGAGATGATGGAGGGATGGAGATGATGGAGGGAATGAAGGGGATGGAAGGGATGAAAAGGTGACAGAGGTGTGATGGAGGTGGGGTGGATGGAGATGATGGAGGGATGGAGATGATGGAGGGAATGAAGGGGATGGAAGGGATGAAAAGGTGATAGAGGTGTGATGGAGATGGAATGGATGGAGATGGAAGGGATGAAGATGATGGAGGGATGGAGGTGATAGACAGGATGGTGTGATGGAGATGATGGAGGGATGGTGATGATGGGAGGGATGGTATGATAGAGGGATGGAGATGGTAGAGGGATGGAGATGATGGAGCTGATGAAGGGAATGGAGGGAATGGAAGAGATGAAAAGGTGGCAGAGGTGACAGAGGTGTGATGGATATGGGATGGATGGATGGAGATGGAAGGAATGGTGTGATGGAGATGATGGAAAGGATTGCGTGATAGAGGGGATGGAGATGATGGAAGGGATGGTGATGATGGAGGGATGGAGATGATGAAGGGATGATGTGATGGAGATGATGGAGGGATGGTGATGATGAAGATGATGGAAGGATGGAGATGATGGAGATGATGGAGGGGATGCAGGGATGGTGGGACCCAGGTGACAGGTGTGTGACACGGGTGTGACCCAGGTGCGACAGCTGCCGGAGGGCTCCTGGCGCGGGCACCGCGCATGCGCACAGCGCGGCTCCCGCGCCGTCTCTATGGCCCCGCCGACGGCCGGAGCGCCGCGCGGAGGGGCGGGGCCGGAAGTGGCGTCACGCCGAGGCTGTGAGGCGGAGGGGCCGCGGTGAGGCGGGAGCGGCCCGGCGGGTGAGGGGCACGGCGGGCACGGCCCGGCGGTTCGGAGGGAGCGGGCTGGGCTGAGCTGGGCTGCCGTGGTGCCTTCCCGGGCGGCTGTGGCTCTGCCGCACTGCCGTGA
>VYZP01054780.1:2749-56026 GCA_013400635.1 Hypocryptadius cinnamomeus
TCCGTGTGTGTCCGTGTGTGTCCATGTGTGTCCATGTGTGTCCGTGTGTGTCTGTCTGTGTGTCTGTGTGTCTGTGTGCATGTCTGTCTATGTGTCTGTCTGTATGTGTGTCTGTGTGTCTGTATGTGTGTCTGTGTGTCTGTGTGTGTGTCTGTCCGTGTGCGTCCATGTGTGTCTGTGTGTGTCTGTGTCTGTGTGTCTGTCTGTCTGTGTGTGTGTCTGTGTGTGTGTGTCTGTGTGTGTGCATCTGTCTGTGTGTCTGTCTGTCTGTGTGTGTGTCTGTGTGTGTGTGTCTGTGTGTGTGCATCTGTCTGTGTGTCTGTGCGTCTGTCTGTGTGTCTGTGTGTCTGTCTGTGTGTCTGTGTGTGTCTATGTGTGTGGCTTGTGTGTCTGTGTGTGCATGTCTGTCCGTGTGTCTGTCCGTGTGTCTGTCTGTGTGTGCTCACACCCCTCCGTGGTGTCCATGTGCCCACTCCCCGTGTCCCTGGGCTGTGGTCCCAGTTCACCCAGTCCCCGGGGTCCCAGTGTTGTGTCCCCCCCTCCCTCAGCACCCACCTGTGGCAGTGGGGACCGATGGCAGTGTGGGACCCCAGGGTGACCCCAGAAGGTGCCAGACACCCACGGGCTCCCATGTCCTCCTGTCCCCCAGGTTTGGGGACACCGGTGACATCCTGACACATCTTCACACAGGGGCTGAGCAGACTCAGGGCACAGCTGGGGCAGGGGGTGCTCAGTGGGGAGCCAGGACCCCACTCTGGCCACTGTCAGGACATGTCCTTGCCTGTCCCCCAACACCCTGAGCCATCTGATGAGGAGCCACCTTGGAGCTCTTCGGGATGAGCATCCTTGAAGGATGAATTTTGGGGGTGCCTGGAGAGCAGTGAGGCCCCCCAGGAGCACGGGAGAAGCTGGAGGATCTCCCTGCCCAGGCAGGGATGCTGGCCATGGAGAAGCTCAGACTGACAGGCCAAAATCCCACAAAACTCCCCCAAAACACCCTGAAGACATCACTGATGTGACACCATCCAGGCAGGGATGTTCCCAAGCACTTGGGGTCAGTACTGTCACCCTATATGGGTTTTTTCCACCAAAACCAAAGTTCACAGCCCATTTCTCCTGCTTGGATTCTCCAGCACGAATCCCTCTGGCAGCCACATGGAGAAGGAAGAGACACCAACATCCTGGCCTGGCTTCCCACTGTCCCCCAGCACAAATTCCCTGGTCCTTCTTTTCCATCAGCCTGGCTCCAGCTTCGCACATCAGGTGGCATCAAAAAGCCAGAAACTGCCCCAAAAAGGAGCAGAGTCCTGAGTGCAGCAGGAGGTGGGATGGAGTCAAGGGACTCAAGCCATGCCTCAGTTTCCCCACAGCATCTCCCTGCCACCCTGCAGGGATCTTCCCCCACATCCCAAGGGTTCCTTTGAGCCAGAAACCCCAAACCCCCCGCTTCCATCCTGCTCTGCACCAGACAGGGCTGGACACTGCAGCAATTTCATCAAGATTTGGGATTTTTTTTGGGTGAAGTGTGGCACAGCTCCAGCACCCACTCCTGGACCCCAGGATGGGGGCACAGACACACCCTAAGACCATGGGATGGGGCACAATCCCACCCCGTGATCCCGGGACCCCGGGATGGGGACAGTCCCCAGCCCCCGTGGGTCCTCAGGAATGCTCCCGGCTGGATGCTGCGGCACCGTGGGGATGCCCCCCGCGGCAGTGCCCACCTGGTGGCACCCCAAGCTCAGGCACACCCAGGGATGTGTTTTTGGGGCAGAATGCCGCCGTTTCGGCTGCGGCAGTAGCAAGGGCAGGGTGGGTGCGGGGAGCGGGTGACTGGAATTGGGGCAAACATTCGGGGTCTGTTGAGCAGGTGGGACCCTGCTGGGGAGGCTGGGGGCTCCACGCTGGCCGGGGGGGCAGGTGGGATCGCCACAGGGGTTCTGTGGGTGCTGGAGCGGGAAGCTCAGCCGGACTCATTCCTGCTCCCCCCACAGAGATCCGGGAAGCCTTCAAGGTGTTCGACCGCGATGGCAACGGGTTCATCTCCAAGCAGGAGCTGGGCACGGCCATGCGCTCCCTGGGGTACATGCCCAACGAGGTGGAGCTGGAGGTCATCATCCAGCGCCTCGACATGGACGGTAGGACCCCGGCAACCCGGGACGGGGTCGGGGATGGGACCCCCAGCTGGGTGAAACACACAATTCTCCCGTATTTCCACCCCACATGCTGGACACGACACGGGATGTGGGATGAGCCTGACCCAGGCTCTGCCTCCCGCTGGAGCCTCCCCCTCATCCATCATCATCATCATTGCCACTGCAGCTTTGTTTGGGATGATTTAAGGATGCTGGATGTTTGTGGGATCGATAAACCTGCTGGGACCGCGCTGCCGAGGCTGGATCCCGCACCCAGGGTGGATCCTGCATCCTGGGTCGTGTCCTCAGCACCCATCACCCACCACCCTCCAGCACTCTCTGCCACCGTGAGCCTTTCCCCACCCCTCCCTCGCCCATAGGGACCTGAAAGAGCTCCTTAATTTATTGCTTTTCCTTTTTTCCCCCATTTAAAAGCCTTTCCGGCAGCGCTGCCAAGGCACCGCTCCTCTCATTACTCATCGTTAGTGCTGCCCTGACAGCCCCATGCCAGCGTCCCCCACTGCCAGGGGACACAGCCAGAACGGCCACCAAGCACCCCCAGGGTCACAGCCACCCCCAGGGTCACGGCCACCACCGGGGTCCCTGCTGAAACTGGGGTCCCTGCTGGAATTCAGGGTCCAACTGTTCAGAGCCCTGGACAGTGTTGGGCTTCCCCAATCAGTACTGGGGGCTCCAGGTGACACTGAGTGTCCCCAGGTCCTATTGGAAGGGGGCCCAAATGGCATTGGGGGTCCCCAGATATTGCCTGGGATCCCCAGCAAACACGGGGGTCCCTACCTGGCAGTGAGAGTCCCAGCCAGCAGTGGGGCCCCAGCCAGTGTTGCCATCCCAGCTGGTGTTGGGGAAAACTTTGTTGGAGGTCCCCACCCAGTGTTGGAGTCCCTGGTTGGTTTTGGGTGTCCCCAGCCAACATTTGTGGTCCCCAGTTAGCCCTGGAAAGCCTCCAGATGGCATTGAGGTCCCAGCTGGAACTGGGGTCCAGCTCATATTCATGTCCTGGATGATGTTTGGTTTCCCCAGCAAGCACATCACATTTTGGGGAGACTAGATGGTATTAGGGTGTCCCCAGTGCACACTGGGTGTTCCCAGTTGGCCCTGGGGCCCTGGCTGGCACTGGGGACCCCCTCCAATGCTGGGCATCCTGGCCAAATTTGGAAGTTCCCTAAATTTGCTGGAGGCTCCCAGCTGATCTTGGCGTCCCCAAGTGGTTTTGGGGATCTGTGACCACCCATGGGGCCCCTTCTGGGAGGGGGAGTGTCCCATGTGCCCCGTGGCCAGGCAGGGGGTGACAGCCAGCCCTGTGTCCCGCAGGTGACGGGCAGGTGGACTTTGAGGAGTTTGTGACATTGCTGGGACCCAAGCTCTCCACCTCGGGCATCCCGGAGAAGTTCCACGGCACCGACTTCGACACCGTCTTCTGGAAGGTAGGGACACCCTTGGTCCCACGGGAAGGCAGGGACACCCCTGTCCCCCATAGGAAGGCAGGGACACCCCCATCCCCTCCTGGGGCATCACCCCAGAACCTGCACCAGGGAGGGCTCAAGGTCAGGGCCAAGGCTGGGGTTGGGATCAGGGATAGGATGAGGGCCAAGGCTGGAATTGGGGTTGGGCTGAGGGTGAAAGTCAGGCTCTGGGTGAAGGATGAGGTTATGGTTGGTTTAAGAGTCAGGATTAGGTTTAAGATTAGGATTAGGGTCAAACTCAGGCTCATGCTCCAGTTTAGGATTAGTATAAACCTTGGGGTCAGGGTCAGCACTGGTTTAAGGGTCAGGGTTAGGGCTAGGTTCAGGGTTCAGGTTGGAGTCAGGGTTAGGATGAGGGTTGGGATCAGGTTTAATGGTGGGGCCAGGGTCAGGACTGGGGTCAGGAGCATGTTCAGGGTCAGGATTGAGGTCAAGGTCAGGACTGGGGTCAGGGTCAGGATCAGGATCAGTGTCAGGGTGCACCCCCGAGCTCCTGTCACAAACAGGCCACATTTGGTGCCAGCACCCTCTGTGTGCCCCTCTCTCTGCTGGGGGTCACCAGGACACCAGGCCTTTCCCGGACAATTCCAGGGTGACCCACCCAAACCACCACATCCAAAGGTTCTGGGGGACCCCAGAGCCCCCTGTGCTGCCGGCCATGGGGTCACCCCGAGCCCCCGGTCCCCGCAGTGTGACATGCAGAAGCTGACGGTGGACGAGCTGAAGCGGCTGCTGTACGACACCTTCTGCGAGCACCTGTCCATGAAGGACATCGAGAACATCATCATGACGGAGGAGGAGAGCCACATGGGCACGGCCGAGGAGTGCCCCGTCGACGTGGAGAGTGAGTGCCGGGCACCGGGAATGCCAAAAGCCGCGGGGATGCCAAACCCCGCCCGGGGATAGCACTGGTTACCCTTAGGACCAGGAGAGTGTATTTGGGATTGGGGTAACGCGCTGTTTGTCCCACCCCCAGCCTGCTCCAGCCAGCAGATCCGCCAGACCTGCGTGCGGAAGAGCCTCATCTGCGCCTTCGCCATCGCCTTCATCATCAGCGTGATGCTCATCGCCGCCAACCAGGTGCTGCGCAGCGGGATGAAGTAACGGGGCGCCCCCGCCGCCGGGGACCCGCAGCGACAGCGAGGAGGAGACACCTATAAATATCTATAAATATCTCTATGTACATCCATCTGTGGCCCAGAGACGTGACCCCCCCGGGCGGGGGGCAGCCGAGGGGACAGAGCCGCGCCGGGGCCCCGCCGTGCCGGGCGCTGCCGTCGCTGCTGCTCGCAGAGCACGGAGACTTTGGTACCGACACCGACACACCGAACCCCCCTCGCCAGACAAAATCCGACCCGTGAGTGCATGTGACGTGCATGGAGCCCCGTGAGCCCCCTCCCCGCGCCGGGCCCGCGGCCCCTCCCGCGGCGGATCCCGTCGGATTCTCCGATCTAGCGTTAGAGCTCATATTTAGGATAAACCAAAATCATCCCCTAAGCAATACACGCGCCTGAGATGGTTCCTAGAGCCGGGAGCGTTTGCATGGACTTGGCTGCCAAGGGCTGGATTCCACCCCCCCCAAAGCCCCTCCCTGTCCCCGTGCCGTGCCTCGGTTTCCCCACCTGCCCGGTGCGGGGACATTCCTGACCTCCTGCTTGATGCACTTTGAGCCGACCCCCTTGGGAAGAGCCGGAGCGACCCCGAGGCCGGGGAGCCCCGCACGCCCCAGAACCCCCCAGCCTGTATGTAGCACCCACCTGGGCACGGACTGGTTCGGATTTGGGGCCGTTTCTCATTCTTTGGAGTTTTTGGGGTTTTGGGGGTGGTGTTTTTGTTTTCTTGTTTCTGTTTTTGTTTTGGTTTTTTTTTTGTTCTTCCTGGTTGGTTGTTTCCGATCTGAAATAAAACTGGGATTTCTGAAGCGCTCTGGGCTGTGGGGGCTCCTGGAGATGCTGGGGTGGAGGGTGATGGGGTGGGGCCCTGGGAGCACCTGTGGGTGCTGCTGAATCCTCCTGGCATGGGAGGTGGGCACTGGTTTGGGGGCTGTGACCCCCGGACTCTGGGGGCTGGGGCATCCCTAAACTTCGGGGCAGTGGGACCTGGCTCCTTCCCAGCAGCTCCCACGTCCCTCGCCCCACTCCAGCTGTGGATCCTGCTATAGGTCCTGTCTCTTCCCGTGGATCCCAGTGGTTTTATCCCCTCTCCACATCTCATGCCCTGATATTTTATGTTTTGCTTGATGAATGTTTTGCTCTCCTTTGCCTCGACGAGGAGGATGCTCAGCCCAAGCCCCTTCCCAGAAGTGCTTTCACCTGGATTAACAGTAATTCCAGCAGGGCAGGAACCAGGATCTGTGTGGGGCGCTCAGAGAGGCTCCACAGGGTCACAGTTCCTGGGCCAAGCTGGGGATCCTGCCCCAAGGCTGGTGGCAGGGAGCACCCTGTTACTCCTGATTTACACCACTGGGGCCTGTCCTCGGTGTGAGCCCCCCAGGCTGAGGGACATAGGGAATCTCATGGCCTCACGTCTGTGCACTGTGGGAGCCCATTCCCACCTAATGGATCGCCCTCCCCGAGCCCCCAGCGATGCATTTTTAATGGCAAAGAGATTAAAGGGATAAATAAAAACAGGGGAAGTGCTTGGGGCTGGGAGAGAACCAGGCAAAGCTGCTGCTCCCCTATTATGGGGCACTTCCCACTGGGAACGGGGCTGGAGGAGCCCATCCCAGGACACTGGGGCTGGGATATCCCCACCTTCACCTCCCTGGTGCTCCCATGGGGAAAACTCATTTCCTTGCACCAGCATGGGAATTCCCACCCTGCAGCACCACGAGGGGGACACCCCACTTTTGGGATGGCAGGAGGAATTGGTGGTGTTTTATCGATTTGGGGTTTGGGTGGGGCCTTTTTTTGATCTTCTCTAATTTATCAAACAAATTGAAGCGAACGTCCAAATGAGAAATGGAAATGGGAAGTGCTCCACGGCAATGAAATCACTCCAGCTGCCTCGCAAAGTGCGGGAGGCTCCGCATCCGTAATGAAATTTCATCCATCTCCCGCAGAAAGTTTGGATTTTTTTATGGACTGGCATTTCCAAAGGAGCCACGTGGCCTCGGAGACATGTGTGTATATATATATTTATTTATTTATTTTTAACCAGGTCCATTATAGACACTGTGAATAAACATAAGAAGAAGAAGAAGAAAAAAAGGACAATTTAATTTGCCAGAAAATACAATAATGTAAAAGAAAAAATTAGATAAAAGGAATAATGCCATCCGCCAAGCTCAGCGTTTCAAAGCTGCTCAATTAATTTTAATGGGAATCGGCAGAACGGATTTCTTGGGGCAGGTTTGGAATGGCAGCTCCCGATCCCGGAGCAGGCGGGATGCCGGAGCGGGGTCCCAGCCGCGTCCCTGCTCTGCCGCAGAGGCGACGGATCACTGCGGCTGCTGCAACAGAGATGCTCTGGGATAATTCAATTAAGGGACCGCCAGGAAAGGCAAAAACGAAGGGAATGTGCCGGGAGGTGGGGGCTGCCGAGAGCGAGGGGAGGTGGGAGGGAGCAGGACCCTGCATGGGTTCCGTGGATGTGGGGACAACGGAGCAAAAGTGGCAGCAACACCAGTGGGGGTTGCAGGGCTGCAATTCCATAGCTCTGGGAAGTATTTGGGATAGGAAGGGAAGAAGTTGGTAATGGTTGTTTCTCTCTCTTGTGCTGCAAGAAGTGTGGGATGGGCTCAGCTCCACCCCTGTCTCGGTCCCATTCCCATCCCTGTCCTTGTCCCAATCTCCATCTCCATCCTCAGTCCCACTCCCATCCTTATTTCCATTCCTCTCTGTGTCCCTTTCCCCTCTCTCCATCACCACTGCTGTCCCATCTTCATCCCATCTCCATCTCCTCCTCATCCCTGACCGCTCCCTATCCCTGTCCCATCCTCATCCCTGACTGCTCCCCATCCCCATTCCCTTGCTTATTTCCATCCCTGCCCCTCTCCCCTCCCCCAATCCCCATCCTTGACCCTATCTCTACCCCCATTCCAAACCTTTTGTCCATGCCTCTCTCTGTCCTGTGCTCACCCCAGTCCACACGCTGTCCCCATTCCCACTCCTGTTCCCGTCCCCCTCTCTCTCAGCAAGAGCTGCCAGAGGACACGGGCAGAGCCCAGCGGGGCTGCGCTTGGCAGGGGCCCAGCAGCCGCTCATTTCCCTAAAAGCTTCCTGATAAATTACTCCAGCTCTTGCTCCAGCAAAGGCACTTTGGCTTGGGCTTCACTATTGGGCAGCAGCTCCTCACCCCCACCCTGGGGACAGTGAGTCCATCCCTGCAGCATCTCTCAGGATCGGGTACCAGCCATCCCTGTGGGAAGGAGCCACAGCCCCGTCCTGCTTTGGAGTCCTCCTCCCACAGCCTTTTCCATGGATGAGCCCACAGCAGCTGCGTCCCACCCACCCACTGTCACCTCCTGTCACTGCTGTAACACACACCCCCCAAACTCTGCAATTCCCAGCCTCCTTCCCCCCGGGAGTTACACAGCTCCATGAATCCACGACATCCTGCAGGTGATGCCGGGCTCGGCCTGTCGGCCACACATCCTGCAGTTTTTGTGGGAAAACCCCAACTTTAATGAATCCCCCTTGGCAGCCCCTCTCACCTCCCCCTGGACAGGCTGGAGCTCAACAGGGAATGCTCCTGATTTTGCCTTTCAGCCTTTGGGAGCAAGGAAGAGCATGGAAAGGCTGCGGCTGTTGTGTTTTACACTGGAATTTTCATTTNTTGGGAATTTCTGCTTCCAGAGCAGCTCAACTCCTTGGGAGCAAGGAAGAGCATGGAAAGGCTGAGGCTGTTGTGTTTTACACTGGAATTTTCATTTACAGTTGGGTTCCAGTGCTTGCCCAGGGAACTTTAGCTAATTTAAACTGGATCTGGCAAGCCCTGAAGTTTGGAAGTGTTGGATAAAACAACCTCTCCTGAATCAGCTGGAAAACACACCAGAACCGGAGCACATGGAGCTGGGACAGGCCTGGAGGCTGATCAAAGCACAGCTCCAATCAACACGAGGAACAGGGAAGGATTTGGATGTTAAATGGGGAAAAAAATCCATGGAAGGGACTGGAGAGGGAGTTCCTTCATCTGTTGGTGCTGGTGGTCTCAGAAGGTGTCCAGGAACATGTCCTGGCTGCCACCAGCAGAGCAGCCACTGTCCCCCCCAGTCAGTGAAGCCTCTCAACATCCCCCAGGACTCTTCCTCTGTGCCAGGCTGGGGCACAGGGATGCACATGCAAGCTTGGAGAGACCAGGCCCAGCTCCCACTCTGGAGCATCCTACAGTCCCTGGGGAGTCACCACTTCCCATTTCCTTGGGGGCAGGGTTCCCTTGCTCCAGGGACTCCCACCCATTCCCAAAGAGGAGCCACCTGGGTGCCCTTATTAATCCACCTGGCCTGCAGGTAGAAGTGAGGACAGGACACAGGGCTGATCCTGCATCCTCTGAGCCCAAGCCCTGTGCTCCTGCTCTCCAGCAAGCCCAGGACTCCTGCCTGGAAGGATAAAAACAGTCTCTAGTTGGACCTAGAACTTATCCAGGCTGCAGCCAAGGCTGCTTCCAGGCTGCTGTCACATCCAGTCCCTGCTCCTGTCAGAGCCACGTCCCAGGACGGGGATGATGCTCCTGTGACAATTTGCTATCACATCCCGAGATGGGAACCCTGCCCTGCTGGAGCAATCCAGGCAGGATTTGGCCACAGGCAGCTGGCTCCTGCCTGTGCTCTTCATGAATCTGGACCCACCACCTCCCTGCCCAGCCAAACCTGGAATGCTCTGGCAGTGGGCACAGCCCTCCTGGACAAACCTGCTGCCAAAGCTGCCTCCTGGGATGCTGCTGGACAGGATCCCCCCTTGCCCCTGGAGCTGCAGCACCCCGCTCCTTTCCTGAGACAGACAAGGGCCTCCCTCACCCCATGCTTTACCAGCAAGGAGAGATGAATCAAACTCTCACTGTTGAGAAACCTTGGGATATCTCCCCTCCTTGTCCCTTGCCTCCAGCACAGCAGGAGCAGGGCTGAGGGAAGCTCCCCAGGCTCTCCATCGGGAGCTCCAGCACCTGGACCCAGGCAGGGTCACACCCTGAACTTATCAGGAACAAACACCCGAGGAAATGAAACATCAGTTCTAAAAGCTTGGGTCCTTCTCCAGCCTGGATCACAATGCCCAGCACGGAGCTGGAGTGAGAGCAGGCAGAGCAGGCAGCAGTGATCTGAGGGGATGGATCCCACCCAGGAAATGGGGAATGTCGGCTCCAGGTGACAACAGACAGCCCCTGTGCAGGGCTGGAGCTGTGCTGAGCACACACCCCTGTTCCAGAGGCAGGGAGAGAGCCAGGGGAGTGGCTCAGCCCACAGGAGGCTGCCGGGCCAGCAGGAACACCACACGGAGGCTGCAACGGGCGGGAGGAGGGTTTATTGAAACAAAAGTGTGTATAAATAATCCTGTCCCTTTCCCAGAGCAGAGCCAGCCAGCCCCAGCCAGGCTCTGGGGGTGTCTCAGCCCCACTGCAGGTTGGGGGGCACTGGCCACCCCCCGGGTGGGGGGGCCTGCAGGGATGGGGGCAGCTCCTGCACTGGTGGCCAGCCCAGAGGGTACTGGAATGGTGCTGGTTTCTCAAGAAGAGCACTGTGAGGGGAGATGGAAAGGGATGAGGTGAGAAGCAGTGTGTCAGTCTGACAACAAGGCCATGCTGGGGGCTCCCTGCTTGGGGGGCTTGCCTTCCCTGTGCCCACTCCAGTAGCCCCCAAAGAGACAAGGCCAGCAGAGGAGGGTTTTGGTTATCACCAAATGGGTTAATTCACCCCCTCCCCCCAAATCCAGCACCAGAACAGTTGTGTGACCATGCCCAGCATATCCAAGCAGCCTAACACAGTCTGTGCCTGTGAAAACTCAGGTGGGAACATTGAGGTGAGGGGGTCTGGGCTGGGGGGAGTAGCACAGCCCCCTGAGAGGGGTTCAGCAGGCACAGCTGCCAGGTGCTGGGAGCAGGGCTGGTCCCAGCCCCTCCATCCCCACTCCTCACACAGCTGAGTTGGAAGAACAAACAAAACCAGCAGATGTTTCTTTCCAAGCAGCCCAAATCCCAAGCCAGCTGTGCACTTCCCAAAGGACAAGAACCCCTCGGAAACGGAGGAGCTGCCAAACCAGCGGGGTGTGTGCACCAGAGGACCCTTCAGCAGAGGGAAGAGGCTTCTCCCTCACCCCACAGCCTGGGAATCACTCTGTCCCTGCCCCTCTCCTCAGCTTTACTGCTTGAGGCTGCTGCAAACACCACACCAGGATGAAGAAGTGCAGGAGCAAGAACCATCTCTCCCTTGCCTCCAGCTTGACCGGGGCATGTTTAAATTCACGGGAAACATACCTTTTCCATTAATTCCCAAGTGCAGGAAGCTCATTTGTTCTCTCACACAAGCCCTGAGAGCAGCCTTGCAGCTTCTCAGGCCTCTACCTCCAATCCTGATGAATCTTTTTAATTGTTATGCCAGAAGAAATCTAATCAAACTCCTTTACATAACCCCGGGGAGAAGCAGCACCCTCCTCTCCCTGCGGGGCCGTGGCCCAGAGCCAACTACAGGAGTAGTTTTCCAGGAGCGTTTTCCAGGCAACTAACACAGAGCAAAGTCACTTGGCTCAAGGTTTATCCCCTCGGTGGGGATTCTCCAGAGCCCCCAGGACAAGGCAGGACCATGAGGACACACACCAGCCCCTCTGGGCAGGGATATTTGGTGTCATTCCCCCAGCACTGTGGCTCAAGCACACGGTGGATATGGATGAGAGGGAATGCTGCAAGGTGGAGCAATCACCTAATGTGCATTTCCTGAGCAGCAGTACTGATCAATAGGCAGGATGCTGCCTGGGTACTCAATTCCCTGGGGTCTCATGAGCTACAAGTGCTCTATCAAAGGTTTACCTACAGCTGGAGCATTCTCAATGGCTGATCCACAGGGATGCTCCAGTGGCCAGCAAGGTCAAGAATATTTCCTTTCTGAAGGTGTTAATGGGATCCCTCTCCTCTACCCACTTCCACACTCACGGAACTCGTGGCATCTCAGAAACTTTGAGGCCTTGGACCCTTTTCTGATGGAAATCCACACTGTATGTTTCCTTTGGAAATTAGTAAAAATCAATCCCATGAAATGTGGGGCTGAAGGGCACAAGGGGAGCACAGAGATGATTGGGAGAGACATTGGCAAAGCTGGAGAGAGGAAGGGAAGTTCCAATAGTTGGTGTTTAATTCCTGTAGCAGATGGTTTCTGAGCCTGCAGGGGCAGGGAGGCTGGAAAGAGAGCAACAATCCTGGAAATTTGTTTTGTGCATCTATGGAGGCAGCAGGGACCAAGCTCTGAAGGTCTGAACATTCCTCTGGGTATGACCAAGTAGTTCTGAAGGTCTGGAAATTCCTCTGGGAATAGTGATGGCTATCTTCTGTAAGAGCTGATCTACCCCATGTTCTAGGCATTCACAGGCAGGACAAACACAATGGGGCAAGTGAAGTGTAGGGGACAGGAATGTGGGCACCTCTGCAAGGCCAAGGGCAGCCGAGCTGAGGGACAGAACAATCCCAGAGCAACAAGCTCAGACAAGCACCAGAAGGAAGCTCCTGTCCAGTCCAAACACGGAGAGGACGGGAACAAACAGAGAAAGAACAGAAGAGAGATTTGGCACCTGCCCAAATGTCATCCCATTAAGCCTGCGGCACAGTCAGGTGAGCGAGGAAACAGCCGGCGCCCCAGCCCGAATGGATCCTGTGAGGAGGAGCCAATTCCACCCTCCCTGGCAGGCAGGGGATGGGGGAGCTGTCAACAGATGAAAGCAGGCTCCTGACACTGAACCCTGGGCATGAATGAGCCAGCACAGCAGCAGCTCTGTCCTTCCAGGTGTGTCTGTGCGCTCTGCAGAGAGCATGGGCAGCCCTCTGCTGTGGTTTGTTCCCAAAGGGTGTCCCCTGGCAAACAGGGACACCTGTGCAGGCATCCCTGGTGGGGCAGGCAGGGCTGCATCCACACACGTGCCCCTCATGAGTGCTACCTGGGGATGTTGGGACCTCTGATGCCCTGCACCCTCCCCTATCCCAGCCCTCCTGTGGGATCCCCCTCTGCATCCACACCTGGATGATCCCCAGTACCCCGTACCTGCTACTCTGAGCTGCGCTCAGCCTCTGGGCTCTCTTGTCCAGCCAGTCCTCGATGGCACCCGGTGGGATATCTGCTCCCTCCCTCTGCAGCTCCTTCAGCCTCTTCTCCCCTGCTTGAGAGAAAGATTGAGATCAGAGAGGGCTGGATCACAGGGAGAGCCATGAGAGAAAGGGCACCAGACCCTTGTCCTTTGACTCCATTAAACCTGCTGCTCATTACCCTGCACAGTTTCACAGCGTGGAGAGTGTGCACCATGCCTGGGCAGCCCCTCCTCCTCCTCCTCTTCCTGTGCCCTCCTGCCGTCTGATGCTTGGTGACAGCTGCAGCCAGGCAGAGCAGGGGACAAGAGCTAAACCAGCACGGTGGCAGTTTGGGCACTGAGGGGAGTCTGACATCTCCCCCTGAGGCAGATCACCCTCATCCTCGCCTGGAACAGCCTCGGCTGGCCCTGAGCCGTTTCCAGAGCTGTGTCCCTCCAACTGGCAGCAGCTGTGCCACCCCTGCCCTGTTAGGTGGAAATGACAGGGACAGTGTCCGGATCGATGCAGCCTTGGCAGCCCGGGAGAGTCTGAACAGTTCCGGGTACGTGTTCCAGCCAGCAGACAGATCCCAGAGCTGCTGTCAGGGCTGCTTAAGGAGCTCCCTGCCTGATGTGTCCCCAACCCCTGCACAGCCCAGGCAGAGCTGTCACCAGCCCAGGGGCAGAACCAGGGCAGAGAGAACCAGGGGACAAGTTCTTGTATTTAGAACCATGGAACGGTTTGGTTGGAAGTCACCTCAAAGCTCATCCTGTCCCACCCCCTGCCACAATCAAGGACATCTTCCACTGTCCCAGGCTGCTCCAAGCCCTGTCCAGCCTGGCCTTGGGCACTTCCAGGGATCCAGGGGCAGCCACAGCTGCTCTGGGCACCCTGTGCCAGGGCCTCACCCCATCAGAGGGAAGGATTTCTTCCATAAATCGCAGAACTACAGAATCAATGAGGTTCAAGAGAGACCATTGAGTCCAACCTATACCTAACCTAAATGTCCACCCTTTCAGTTTGAGCCCATCACTCCTTGTTCTATTTCTCATGGTGGTTAGGAACAAGGAAGGAAACCAGAAGGAAACCTCTGCTGTTTACTGAATCAAGATTTCAACCCCTCCAATCACTCTGGAAGGGCTGTGTGGGCAGATGCCCACAGGCACCCCCTGGGAGAAGGCACAGAGCCAGCATGGCACAACCCACAGCTGCCCAGTAAGCAAAGCTCCCCAGTCCCCCCCAGCTGCAGGGAGGGACCTGGTGCTGAACAGGTCTAGCAGGAGTCCTGACACAGCCACACTCCTGCCAGCACATCAGGGATGAGGACACACTCCCAGCAATCCCAGCTCCAGCCTAGTGGAAACTTCCCACCTAACAGAACAGGGAACTCAGAAAACCAAATACTGGTGACAGTAAAAAGGAAGCAGAGGCAGCCGCGTGTCATTCCCTTAGCCCTGCTCATCCATCCTTCTGGGGGATCCCTGATCCTATTTAGGGATCAAGGCATCTGCAGCCATGCCCCCCAGGAGCCTGCTCCACACCCACCCACCATATGCCACATGTTTTAAGGAAAATATTATACCTTTGCAGACAGGGTGTGAAATTAATAGTGCTTGGGCAGAGTGAAGGATCACTTCATCCTACTGGTGGCAACCAATTATTCATCTGCCTGTTGAATACTAAATCAGGATGGCAGGGATGTGCTACACAATGAGCAGCCAGATGGATAATTTGTCATCCAGCCTTTTCAGCTGCTGCTGCTGGGCGGGGTGACGATGTGCCCAGTGCCACCACAGAAAGCCCGCTGCGGTCTGGCTGCTGCTCTGAACCCGCCGAGAAGGTTGGAGACAGCAACGTTCCAGTCTCCCACAGCTGTTCCCAAGGATCAAAGCCCCAGCAGAGCTACCTGGGGTCAACCCAACTAACTGGCCACGTGGGGAGATAGGGAGGCAAGAAGCTCAGCCTGGAGAGCTGGGCACTGCTCACACTCAGGGTTAGACTCATCTGGCAACCTTGAGCACCTTTTTTCCCTTTGTTCCATGTTCTTCCACCTCCTGAGCACATCCCACCTCAGCAGGAGGACAGACAAGGAGTTTCTATGAGAAGCTTCAATGAGGCAGGGAAGAAAATCATGGATAATGTCTCCCACCTCTCTGTATCACTGCGATTTCCTCTTCAGCCAACTCCCACAGCCCCAACAGAGAACAGAGCATAAACAGTCCAAGCTTCTCTGTTCAGAGCAGGGAGCCCCAAGGCACCACACCAGGGATGGAGTAGCCACAACTCATGGTCCCAGTCAGAAAAGTTAATTGGATGCTGTGGAACCACTCTGGATTCACACTGCCCCAAATGAGGCCCCAGATTTCCACACCAGAAAGACATCCAGCTGTCTCCCTGTTCTCACAGCTCCAGGAGCTGCTGCTCCAGAGCAGTCCAAACCTCAGGCTCAGAAATACGGCAGCAGGGACAGGAAGCTCTCCAGCTCTGCCCACCTTGATGATGTCTATGTCCCTCTGGAGCACACACATCCCATCCAGGGACCACCAAACGCACCCTGATATTGGAAATACTTCCTGAATGCCAACAGTTATTCCAAGAAGCAGCTCTGAAAGGCCTTTACCAGCCCTTGCTCCCCACATGTGCCCGTGCAGCTGGACAGGTGTGAAGGTGCTTCCTCCCCCTCCTCCTCACTGTGGTGTTTGCTTCAAAGTCTAATTACAGCCAATTGAACGACCATCTGTAGTTGTGAAGTGCCTCTAATGATGCCAGAGCGGGGTCCACATTTATCTTCTCTCCTCATGGGCTTTATTCTTGACAAAGGCACTGCTGTGTGAGAGATGGAACCTGCCAGTACGTGCTGGGGGGGTCACCCAGCAAGGCAATGCACAGGAAATCCCTCAGCTCCAGCCAAGCAAGGAGATGCACATGAAATCCCTCAGCTGCCTCCCTGGAGGATGATGCAGAACCCCAGCTCCTCCAGAGCACAAGACCAGCACCAGAGCATGGCTGAGATGAAGCTGAGGAACCCCTGCAAACGGAGCAGCCAAACAAGCGACCGCCCTGCAGCCCAGTGTGAGTGCTCCTCCTGCTCCCCACCCAGTCAAACCAGCGGACTCCAGCCACCCCAGCAGGGCCCTCAGATCCTTGCAACCTCATGGACATCCTGCAAACACTCCCCAGGTGTGCCCTCCTCTGGCAGCCCTGGCTGGCTGGAGCCACCAGAGCACAGCCAGGTTGATCCTGCCTGCACAGGGACACGGATTAGCAGGGAGCCAATAACTCTGAGCAAGGAGATGGCAATTTGACAGTGACTTTTCCTGACATGACTGTACTTAAAATGACAGCCTGGAAGTGTCTGGCTGATGAATGATGCAGCAGATGCAGAAGGCTAATGCTTTGATGGGGGAACAGCTGGGAATATGAGCTCCCTCCCTGCTGAAGGTGTAAACTGTTGCTTCTTGATGAGGATATTCTACAGGGTGCAGAGATGCTGACGCCAAAGCAGGGCAGGCTCCAAGCTGTTCTAGAACATGGAACCATCCAGAAATTTTCCTACTTAACCCACAAAACTTACACAAACTACAGGGTGAACTCCCAGCATTAAAAGGGCCAAATGTTAAGGATAATGTCACGTTCCCTTTGGCTGTGATAAAAATACTTCATTATCAAGGTGAGTTCACGGACACAGAGCTACCAGTGCCAAATACTCACAGGGATTCAGGGACAGGTTCAATATTTACATGATAAAAAAAGTGTCATCACGGTTTAGATAGGTTAAAAAAAAAAGTCAGACAAGGCTTTGCCTGCACTAGAGCTAAGGAAAACGGGGTTAAGCAGCACTGTGGGCCCACCAGTGCTGCTTAACCCCCTTTTCCTTAATCCCCTACCCGCCTGGCCACCCCCAGCATGGTCCCCCCAGGCTTGGGAAAGCTCTGGAGCTTCCAGCCTGTTGGCTCATCTCAAATCCCTGATGACCCCTGGCTCCAAAGCTGCCAAAATCTCCCAGCTGGGTCAGTGAGAGGCAGCCTGGTCCAGATTGCTCCAATCCTACTGGCTGTGGCTTGGGATGGCTCATGACTCAGAGATCCTGAGTGGGAATGCATGTGGGATATTACTGATGGAGGATCCTGTGTGAATTACATGCCCTGCCACTACGAGCTTGCCCTCAACTCTGCCCTCCTCAGCCCCACACCTGAGACAAGGGTGCTTTGGCAGCTGAAGGAGTGCTGGGACATCCCCATGACTCACCAGACAGTGTCTGATCCTTCCATCCTGTCTGTTACAGGCTGTCCCTCTCCTCCATCAAATCCTGCTGAGCCTTTCCCTGCACCAAATCTGTCCAAACTCTCTGATCAGAGCTGGAGTCTGTGTGATGCACGAAACCACACCATGAGAGAGCTGAGCAGGACTGAACTCTCCAACCAAGCACCTCCTATCCCCTGGCCATCGCTCCTTCAGGGCTAATTGGTAAATGAAATGTTTGACTCCTGAACACAAATGCAAGGTTTCCCAGTAATCTCCCTGGAATTGGCTCTCAGCAGCCAATCCTGCACTTACACCGACCCATTTGACACAAGTCAATACTCAATAACAAGTGTAATTGGCAAGGAAAGCTGCCCGAGCACAGAGGAGCTGCCAGCCCTCCCTGCTCCGCTCCAGAGAGCTCTCACTTCTCCTGCAGGAACAGCCAGTGCCTGGAAATGCTAGAGGTTCCTGTGCTGCCACTCTGTGCACCCTCAGGAGCCCAGAAGAGAGGGGTCAGGGAGAAGCTCTGGCTGGAAGGTGACTCTGAGAAGGGCTGGAGCACTCCATCCCCATCATGGCTTTATTGACTGCCAGCAGAGCTCAGAGATTGATTCAGAGTCACCTCGAGGGCTCTCACTGACCCAGCAAGGCCTGGAATAGCTCTGTGCTGCCTGCCTGCCTCCCCCTGGCTCCCCTGAGCTCTCCCTCCCCAAACGGGATCCCTCAGAGGACCAGGAGAGGCTCTGCCCCACGCACACCCCCCTCTCACATCCCACACTTCCAACACTTCAGCCTGGCTTTGCCAGACTCTTGGCAAAACAACAGCTGGCTCCAGTGAGGATGTGGGCATGGGAGCTGCTCCAGGCTGGGCTGCACTGGGACAGCAGGCTGGGGAAGGAATCCTTCTCTGCTCCACACTGTGAGGCCACATCTGGGTGCTGTACCGACTGCTGGCCTCCCCAGTATGGAGACAATGGGCACAACCCAAAAGATGGGAATTTCCATCAGGAATTTCTATTTAATATTTTAAAAATTACACATTTTTATTACGAACCTAGTCAAACACTGGATCAGGTCACCCACAGTCTCCAGCCTTGAGATATTTGAAACACACTGGACGTGGCCCTGAGCATCCTGCTTGAGTTTACCCTGCTTTCAGCATGGTGAGGATTAGATGATCTCCAGTGGGGATTTCAACCATTCCACAAGTTCTCACCAACACCTCACTTACACTCCCTGGAAGTGTCCAAGGCCAGAGAGGTGGGGCTTGGAGTAACCTGGTCTAGTGGAAGATGTCCCTTGCCCATGGCAGGGGTGGAGTGAGATGAGCTCCAAGATCCCTTCACACCCAGCCCAGTCTATGATTCTGTGATTTTCTTTAACCACGAAAGTAATGATTCCTACGGAGAAAACAGAGCTACCTCCTCTTTTCCCTAAAAGAAAAGTAGTTCCAAGAATGGTAGTCCCAGAATGAGAAAGTTCAAAAGTGTTCTGCAGGCTCCCAGCAGGGAGCAGCTGCCATCCACCCTCTGCCCACACTTCACTTCCATCCAAAGCCACCCAAGCAGAGGCTGTTTCTGGATCCAGGACCCCTTTCACAGCCCGACAGCAGGACAGCTCTTCCCACCAGCTCTTCCCACGGGTGGAAGCAGCAGCTCCCTGGTAATAGCAGCAAGGTGGGGGGAAATCAAATCCATAAATTAAAGGGGATGTGATGTACCAGTGCCCTCTGCTGCTGACAGTTTTTATTCCCTGACTGAACAAAACCCCGAGGGCTCAGGAAGGCCACTCCAAACTCTTGCTGCCAAGTGGTAACAGCACTGCTCAGCTCCAGGTTTGTGTCTGTGCCAGCAGCTTGAGAGCAGGGAGCATATGACAAACTGCAGCACTTCCAGGCTCATACAGCACTGGGAAGCAGGAGGGATTGGCTGGCTCCATGCAGGCAGCAAGGGATCACAGCCTGCACAACCCCTCACATCCACCTGCAGCCACTTCCCCTCCAAGGGGATCCCCAGATATTGCCTTGTTGGAGGACTCACCTTGAACCTGGGCACTCAGCTTCTCCAGGTCCTGCTCTGTCATGTGGGAAAATCTGCAGTTGGACCCAAAATCACACTGTCCTGGAATGAAATAGTGAGATTTGAAAATTCAGTTTCAAAATTCTCTAGATTAGATATTAAGAAATATTTTGTTCACAGAATGGGTAGTAAAGCATTGGAATGGGCTGCCCAGAGAAGTGGTGCAGTCACCACCCCTGGAAGTGCTCAAAACGTCTGTGGATGGGGCACCTGGGGACATGATTTAATGATGAACATGGTGGTGCTGTACTGACACTTGGACTTGGTGATCCGAAAGGTCTTTTCCAACTTGAATAATTCTGGGAAAAGCCAGAGTCCCACAAGAACCACCCACAGGAGGTCCTTGTGCAAGCAAATCCAGGCTCCATCACACCTGGATGCCAGACACAGGCCCAAGCCCCTCCCTCCAGCCCTGGGCTGGCTCTGGAAGGAGCTGCTAGAGCCCAGGCACTTCTTTCCACCTTAGATCTCCTCACCTGTTTGCAGAAACTTCCGACAAGGTTTCTTGGTTTGCTCTTCCTGCAGGATTGCAGCAGCATCTGTGGAGACAGGGGATGAATCCAGGTAAAGATCCTGAGAACAGCAAAATCCCATCATGTTCAGTCCCAAACTGGTCAAGGACCAGAAGGAAGCAGAGGGACAAGCAGGCAAAGGTTTCACAGCCAGTTTAGCCCACTCCCACTGCACTCCTCAGGCTGGCACTAACACACCTGGAACTGTGTGCTGAGACAGGTCAGAGCCACACACGAGGGTTTCACCTCTGAGACTGCCCGATTCAGCAGCATCACGTGCTCAAATTGCTGGCACATAGAGTGTACAAGCCATCAGTGCTGATTTATTTTCTCTTCCCACTCCCCCACCTCCACATCCATCACCTCCCCAGTCCCAGGAAAGGAGTGGCAGACAGCTGGGAGCACCCACCTCGGAATAAGTCGTACCAGACTCTCTTAGCCCGGAGATGCTGCACTCCATTGAGGTGTTTCTTCCTGTTGTGCAGGTTGTCCTGGAAGGACCTGTCACAGTAGTCACAGAAGTACCTTTTGCCCATCTCTCTCCTGGCAAAACAGCATCAGCATGTCCTGAGGTCATCAGGCAGCTCCTCGGTGCCCAGCCATGGGAATGGAGGATCCAGGATTTACAGTGCCTGCTTCCAAAGGAGGAGAACTCAAATCACTTAGGGCTGGCAGGCAGAGAAAGAGATGAGACCCACCAGTTTATATCCTTGTCCATCACAGACTGCTGGGGCAGGATCTGCTGCCTGTACACGGGAGAAAAGGCCTGATCTGCATTTATCTCTGTCACCCAAAGCAACAGTAGCTCTGCTGGATTCTCCTTCCCCGTGCTCATAGCACAGAAAATAGAGAGCCACAGGCTCCAGAGAAGGTGCAGCACAAACCATCCAAGGTGCAAACAGGAGGAGCTGGAGGTCCTGGGGACCTTTGATTACAACCTCTATGAGCTGATACAAAAGAGGAAGGAAACTCCCCTGCGCCCATCTTTGCAAGGTAAGGAAGAAACTCAGCAAAGCACATTTTATCCTCAAAGATAAAACAGAAGCTGATCTCACCTGTCCTGCAGGTGGGCAGCTGCATTACAAACACTACAGGACATATTTCCTACAATCCACTGAGCCACCTGTTTTTTCCTAGACATCATGGATTGCTCTCCTCATCCTCCCCAGCCTATGGCACCAAGGTGTGTCTGCTCTGAGTACAGCACAAAGATCACAACAGAATTTGGGAGCTCACACCTGTGCTGGGCCTGCTGCTGTCAGTGCAGGTGAGATCAGCTTGTGTTTTATCCTTCAGGCACCTGTCCCCATCAGATGCCCCTGCTGGAGGTGCAACAAACACCCTGAAGGAGCTGCAAGCTCTCTGCCGAGGGATATAAAGATGCCTGGTGAATGGCAAAGATGAATGGACTGGGAGATAAACTCCAAAAGCAATTCTCCAGGTTTTGACACTTTGACAGTCGAATACACTTAAAAAGTGGCACAGAGACCAGCACAAGAAATAAAGATTTTAGAAATAAAACAGGTCCAGAATCAATCACAGCCCCCTGGCCGATTCCCCTGGCTCAGCATGAAGAGCAGAGCACCAGGCAACCCCTCAGAGCCCAGTGTGCCCAGCTCAGACAGGGCTGCCAAGTTTCCTGCCAGACATCCATCCCAGCAGGAGCACCAGCACCACATTCCCTTCCCTCCCCTGCTCCCAGGAACTGCTGCTTCGAAATCAAACCCCTGGAAATCTCCGAGGCCTCACACCACAAGTTAAAGCAAAGCTGCACTCCATGGGAAGACCTGAGATTTTAAAAATTGGATTGAAAACCTCCACACTGAAGGTAAAATGTTCAGATATTCCAAGTGAACTGGAAATCTCCTGTTGAGGTTCCTTCCTGGGGGGGTGAGGGCTGGCCATGCCCCTGCTGTGTGTGCTGGGACCCCAAATCCCCCATGCCCTGGGCTGAGCCTGACCCAGCTCTGCAGGGCCTGAGGTCTGAAATCATCCTCCTCCATCCCAAGAATCCAAACCCAAGTGCTGCTTAATGAGCACAGAGCCATAAATTCCCGCATCCTTTGCATCCCTGAGTTTTGCAGCCAGGTTTGTAGCACTGTGGTGAGGCTGCTGGAATTCAGGGGGAACAGTGCTTTTAAAAACTGAAAAATCTCTGTTCCACATGTTATTCCATAGTCTCCCAAAGTTCCTGGTGACACAAAAATCTCCCTGTCTCAGCTGCTGGCTCCTGCACTCCATCTCTGCAGAAGAGAATGCTGCAGACAGGGAAAACAAATGAGATTCTGCAGTGGTCCCACACAAGTTTCCAGAGATCTCCCAGGGAATTCTGCCTGCAGAAGCCCAGCAGCAGCCAGCCTTTGAAATCGTATTTCAAACTTTCTCTTTCATCACTCCAACAGCAATAATTGCAGAAGCTCCTTCCCCCTCCTCCCCCAACAACCAGGGCAGAAAGCTCCTACAGACTCCAGACAGCCAGACCCCACAGCCCACGGCTGCCTGCTCCGGAATTCTCCAAGCAATTCCCATGGCAGGGGACGGAGGAATTGTAAAAACCAATTAGAGAGGTATCAGATTCTCCCTGAGACTTTCCCCTTCAGTGATTATACCCAACACTTATCCCCATCTTTTCAAGGATTCCACTGCATGGACGCCTTGCTGGGTTCTGCCAACTCTCTGCAACACCAGCACTTCCCAGCACTCTGTGAGTCCAGAGGACTCAAAAGCTGCTTCTGAGCAGCACCAACCTATTTCCATCTCCCCAAACGGCTCCAGCAGTAAACAAAGAGCATTATTCAGCTGAAAACAGAGATGGTTCCTAATTAAATCCATCTTAGTCATTATGAAATAAAGCAAATGTAGCTGTTCTATAAAGAACTGCCTCAGCCTGGCCGTTTCCTCTCAACATCTCCAGCCCCTGATTTGCAACTGAATCAGGGCACTCAGACCTGGGCCCACCGCAGCCATAAATGCTTCCAGCTAGGCTTTGTGCCAGCTTAAAAGTCTTCCTGAATAAATGCAAATTAAAAAAAAAAACAAAAACCAACAACCCAGGGATTTATGTTGTATGAAAGTGTAACAGCAATGCTGTGCTGTCTCCTGGAGCCCTGCTGGGTGAGCAATACCCTGGTGTGAGGCACCTGGAAGGTGACAGAGAAGGGCTTGGGACAACTCTAGCCGAGATATCCTGGGCACCATCCCACATTTTCCCTGCTCCAGCTGCTGCCAGAACACTCCACGCTGCTCTGTGTCAGCTGCAGATTTTATCTCTGCCTCTCGGGGTGTTTCACCGGGCAGAGGGAGGAAGGTGACCCCGGAAGGGGCACAGACTCCTTTGTGTCTGGGGGGAGCTGCTGCTCTCCACACCAGCCCCGGGAGGTGCTGCCGGGCCCTGACCTCAATTTCCTGCTTTCTCACAGCCCGGGCTCGGGGCCATTCCAGCCACTGCGGATAGCCAGGCAGATGTGAATTAATTAAATCCAAGTGTCAGGCTTCTGATACTCAGCTGCCAATTTAAATGGGCTCTGATCTGCTGGGAGACTTGGAATGGCAGCAGAGTCTGCCAGCACCTTCCCAATGACAGAGGCACAGATCCTGCTTTCCATTACACGCAGAGGAATCTTGGAATCATGGAATGGTTGGGTTGGAAGGGACATTAAAGCTCATCCAGTGCCACCCCTGCCATAATCAGGGACACCTTCCACTGTCCCAGGCTGCTCCAAGCCCCAGTGTCCAACCTGGCCTTGGGCACTGCCAGGGATCCAGAGGNGGTTCCAAAGGGATAACACTGCACAGGAACGTGCCAGGCACCTTCCAGGCTTCCAGAACAAGCAGAGGTCTTGTCCTATTCCAGAAAAATCCCACAGATCCCCAGAGTCACTGCATGAGGGAAAAAATATAAATAAATCAGGAGAAATTACTCTGCAGACAGACCCTGTGCTACTTCTGAGGGGGTGAGACAAACAAAACAACAAAGCAGTGTCACTTGAGGGCCTGCTCTGGAACTTCATGCAGACACTCATGTAACAACAGCTCTGTGGGGAAACAGCCTCAGTCTTAGGATTCCCCTGTGCTGTCCCTGTCTGTTCTGCCTTCCTAAATCCAAATTTACCTCTCTCCTATCTGTGCTAGAGTCACCCCGGGGCTGCTCTGCTCTCACTGAGGTTAAAAAGAGAGAAACACGAATAGAGGGCAGCAAATGGGAACGTTCCTACTTTTGTTCTGCCACACGGGGCCAGGTCCCACTCCTCCCGAGGCCTCTGGAGCAGCTGTCCGAGACCCTCTGGCCCTGGCCCAGGGTGCCCAGAGCAGCTGTGGCTGCCCCTGGATCCCTGGCAGTGCCCAAGGCCAGGCTGGACAGGGCTTGGAGCAGCCTGGGACAGTGGAAGGTGTCCCTGCCATGGCAGGAGTGGCACTGGATGGGCTTTAATGTCCCTTCCAACCCAACCATTCCATGATTCATGAGCCCCACACCCCTCTCCCACTCCCCCAACACTGACACCAACCACCTTTTGCAACCCCAAAATCACCCCAAATCCCCTCCCACCACCTTCCGGGGGTCAGCTGAGGGCAGTGACCGCAGCCTCCTTCCTGTCCCTGTCACCCTTGGCCGGACACCCTGGCAGGGCAGGGCCGGGCCGGGCCGGGCAGGGCAGGGCCGGGCAGTCTCTGCCCCCTCAGCCCTCCCGCCCCGCTGCTCCCCGGCCCCAGCCCCAGCCCCAGCCCCGTCTGGGCCCCGCCCCAGCCAAGGCCGGGCCGGTTTCACCGCGCAGCCCCGGGGTCGCCCAGCGGGGTTGCCTTGAGGACAAGGCGGGAGGAAGGGACGAGGGGAGCCTCACAGGGACCCCTCACAGGGACCCCTCACAGGGACCCCGCTACCCCCGCCACGCTCACCCACCTCTAGCCGGGCCCGCGCCGCGCTGCCTACAACTCCCACAACGCCCTACGGCAACTGCACATGCGCAGGTAACAAAAGTAGGGGCGCGGCCTACAACTCCCAGCATGCCCCACGGGCGCTTGGCGCGCCGTGCAAATCCCAGAGCACCGCCTACAGCCCCCAGCAGCCCTTGCGGCGCGGCGCAGGCGCGGGGCGCGCGGGCAAGATGGTGCTGCTGCGGCAGGTGTACGCGTCGCTGTTCCGCCGCAGCTCCGCGTTCGCGCTGTCGATCGTGCTGGGCGCGGTGCTCTTCGAGCGCGCCTTCGACCAGGGCGCGGACGCGCTCTTCGAGCAGCTCAACGAAGGGGTAAGGGCTGTGTAAGGCCCGGCCGGGCCCGCCCGGGCGCGGGCCCAGCGCTGAAGGTCAGGCCGGCCCCGCTGGGCCCCGGGCCCGCGGCTCGGCCCCAGGGCTCGCTGAGGGTGAGCGCGGCTCGGCCGCGCCCGAGGGGGCTCCGTGGCTGTCGTGGCGCTCGGTGGTCGGGGCTTCGGGGTGTCCTTGGGCTTCTCTTGCCGCTTGGAAGGGGCGTGCAAGGCAGGGGGGAGCGGGAAGAGGAAAAGGAGCTTCTTTTGTACTCTGTAGTCCCCTGGCTTGGCCGATCTGGCCGTGGCGGAGGAACGGGATAAGGGCTGGTGGCCTTGGGTGTCCCCAGCGTGAACCTTGAGTAACAGCGGTCAAGTCGTCCTTAGGTTCCTAAGTACAGCAGTGACGGGATAATGACTGCAGGCAGGCTTGGGGGAGACCTTAGAGCCCCGTTCAGGGCCTACAGAGGCTCCAGGAGATGAGAAAAGGATTTTGGACAAGAGCCTGAAGTGACAGGACACAGGGAATGGCTTCCCACTGCCAGAGGGCAGGGATGGATGGGATATTGGGAATTAGGAATTGTTCCCTGGCAGGGTGGGCAGGCCCTGGCACAGGGTGCCCAGAGCAGCTGTGGCTGCCCCTGGATCCCTGGCAGTGCCCAAGGCCAGGTTGGACAGGGCTTGGAGCAGCTGGGACAGTGGAAGGTGTCCCTGCCCATGGCAGGGGTGGCACTGGATGGGCTTTAAGATATGTTCCAACCGATTCCATGATTGTTCTGTGCATCCCTTATGTGCAGGAGCAGAACTGCCCTCTCCAGTGTGGGTGGGAATTCAAGGCAGTGTCTCTGGGCCACTAATCCAGAGCAGAACAGGGGAAGGGGAATCTCTGCAGCCTCCTCCCTGTCCACATTAGAAGCCAGGAGCCCCCATGTGCATCCCTGGGTCCCCCAGATCCAGTACAGGGCTCCATCACCACCTCCCCAGGCAGGATAATTTGCATTTTGGATTCTGTTATCCCAACCCCACCAAGAAGCTGACTAAAACATCTTGATTATTTTTTCCTGCTTGTTTCGCCTGCAGAAATTGTGGAAACACATCAAGCACAAGTATGAGAACTGAGCAGCTCAGCAGCAGGAGCCAGCCTGGGGTGGCAACAGGCACTGCAGGGATGGATTCAGCCTCCTGAAACTGGGAATGGATTCCTGATGGAACAACTCCGAGCCACCGATACGATGTGAAGCCAGATGGACTCAAGGAGTTCTGCTGCTCTACTCCACTTACTGTGTTCAAATAAAACTCCTGGTCCTCTCTTGTGTCTGTGTGTTCACCTCACTCATCCTTTGCCCTCTCTGTGCCTCCTCCTCCTCCTCTGGGAGGTGGAGAATCTTCAAAAACACCCCTGTTCCTGAGTTCCAAGGCACTGTCAGGAATCACAACATCTTGAAATGGGTTTGAAAGCACTTAGATGTGGTTCATGACAACCCTTGGCTTCTGCCTGGGAAGGGTGAGAAGCTCTCTGCTTCTTCTGGTCTGTCCACAGAAAAGGGGCTTAGAATCATTCACAGCACCTTTTGGAGCTCAACTTGGTGGAAGTTCCTGGCCTGGGGCCTTTCAGAGCTGCAGGTGCTGCTGCAGCCCTGCCCTAACAGAGGAGTGTGCTCTGCAGCTGTAGCTTGCACAGGTGATGTGGATCCCTTTCCTGATTATTCCTGTAGCACCTGGCTCCTCCCACGGCTGGAGGAGCAGAAGTGATGTCAGGTTTGTGTCACACCTGGCTCCATCCCCACTGACCCCTGGGAAGGGAGAGGGATCACTCAGTTCCCCCCAGGGGCTGGCTCAGAGGAGTCATGGAATGGTTTGGATGGGAAGGGACCTTAAAGATCATCCAGTTCCTCCACCCTGAGCAGAGTCTTTCCCTTCCCCTGAAGAGCCCTGCCTGGCCCTGTCAAACACTTCTTTCTGTGTGGGAAGGGTATTTGGGCACTTCCTGGGGTAATGACAGTTAATTCCTCAGCTCTCAAGTGGCTGTAGGGAGATCTGGCTGAGTGACTCCTTCTCTTCCCACCTCCCCAGTCCAGCAGCCCCAGCTCCCCCTCCTCAGTCCATTTGCACTAATCAGGAGCAATTCCAGCCTAGGCTGAGGCAGAGCCCATCAGAGGCAGTGCTCACAGCAGCTTTGTGGGGTTTGCAAATGAGCACCAGGGGGGTAAAACATTTACTCTGAGAACACAATGAGCACTTAAACACTTGTGCTTGTTTTTGGAGCCAAACCCAACTACAGCTGCCCCAGTCCCAGCTGTGCTTTATGGAGATGGTTGAGAGAAAGGTTTAAGCTTTCCTGGGACAATCCCATCCGAGTGAGTGCCAGCTCCCTGAGCTCTGCTGCTGCTCCTCATCAGGCTCAGCAGCTCAGAGAGTTGCAGGCTCAGAGCAGCAAGAACCAAAGCTGAATACAGGATGAGGGGACAGCACTGCAGTGGGCAGCAGGGAGGAGCTGAAGCCATCGGTGCAGAGAGCAGGAGCTGCAGGAGAGCAGCATTATCCCAGCAGGGGATTTTCCTGGATACAGCATTTGAGGATGCTGCTAAATCTATTCCTTTTTCCATGCCTGTCATTGGGAGGTTTGGGCAGCACTGATAGGCAAAGAAAAATCTCCTTGGAGCACTCAGGGCTTCCCCTCATTTCATGGCAGTGGCTGTTCTGCTGCATTTCTGCTTCCCTGCAAACTGCCCCACAGCACCTCCAGTCACATTCCTGCCCTCTGCACAACACCAGGCACCAAGGTGTGGATCTTACTATCACCCTACTACCACTTTACCACCCCACTGCTCCTGCAGCACTGGGATTGCCCTGGAGCACAACCCACTGCTGATTTTCCCACTGTGGGGGTGACAGCCACAGGCACTGCTGCAGTGCAAGAAAATACAGCGTGGTGGGGAGAGGGCACTCAGGGCACATTAACCAGTAAATTAACCAAGCAAAACCTAATTGGATACCAGGAAGTTCATCAATACTGTCTGTAAGGGCCTAAAAAAACCAACTAAGACAGCTACATCTTTTATTTGTACCATCTGTTTTCACAGGCCTCACTTGAGGGACAGAAATCCGTAAGGTCTGACTCACCTCAATCCCTGTGGGTCTGTTGGCAGTGGGAACAGCCTGAGCCTTTCTCTGCCAGCATGGAGCTGTGTTGGGAGGTTTAGGTGGAAATCAGGGAAAGGTTCTTCCCCCAGAGGGTGCTGGGCACTGCCCAGGCTCCCCAGGGAATGGGCACGGCCCTGAGGCTGCCAGAGCTCCAGGAGCCTTTGGACAGCGCTGCCAGGGATGGACAGGGTGGGATTGTTGGGGGGTCTGGGCAGGGCCAGGAGTGGGACTTGTGATCCCTGTGGGTCCCTTCCAACCTGGGACAATTTCTAACTCAAGTTCAGGACAAGGCATTTCCATGGAAGCTGTGCTCTCGGAGCTGCCCACTCCAGGGTGGGCAGGAGCCAGTATGAAAATAAAACTCTGAATTATAAATAGTACAAAAGGGCAGGAATGGCTGCTGCAGCCTGTCCCATGTATTGGGTGCAGCCACTGGCACACACAGTCAGGGCAGCTCCTTCCCAGGAACGTGCAGCACTCCCACAGGGAATGCAGCTCCCTGTGAGCCCAGCTGCCAGGTATTGCACACAACATCCATCCCCTGAGCAAAGGGAATGCCGAGGAAAGGGAGCCTCCTCCTGGGCAGGGCCTGGGATGGTGCAGCCCCGCCCCGGGCTGCTCAGGAGGGGATCATGCCCTTGCTGCGCTTCCTGTCGGCCATGGCCCGGCGGTTGTGGTTGGCTCGGGTGCTTTTGTTCGCTTCTTTCTTCCTCCGCTCCTGCAGCGTCTCCCGGGTCTGCCCGTGGCCCTTGGCGTTCCCAACAACGGCAGAGCTGTCGTGCCTGTGCCTGGAGGACACAGAGCAAGGACATCACAACAGGCACACTGCACTCTCGGGGGTGAAATCCCACATCCCCACAAACACCAGGGTGTGAGGGGTTCAGCCTCAGGCCTCGGATCATCCCAGGGATTCCACGGCAGCCCAGGAGCAGCACCAGCCACACCACCACTGTGTCCCTCCACACACTGAGCCCATCAGCTGAAAACAGCTATGAAACTCCCAAAATCCCTGTGGGAGCTGTTGGAGCTCTGGGAGTTGTGCTCTCCAAGAGCCTGTCTTCCACAGGGCTCTGCTGCTTGGAATAACACAACAAGGGGGAATGCCTTTTATGCTGAAAACAGGGAGATTCAGATTGGCTATTAGAAGGAATTGTTCCCTGTGAGTGTGGCAGGCCCTGGCACAGGGTACCCAGAGCAGCTGTGGCTGCCCCTGGATCCCTGGCAGTGCCCAAGGCCAGGCTGGACATTGGGGCTTGGAGCAGCCTGGGACAGTGGAAGGTGTCCCTGCCCATGGCAGGGGGTGGAACAAGATGGTCTTAAGGTCCCTTCCCACCCAAACCACTCCATGATTCCATGCCATGCCCACCCCTATTCAATGGGATAAAACAACCAGCAGTGAAGTAAGGGGTGGGTGAGGAAGTTCACCCCACTCTGGTAGGACCCTGACACACAGGAATGCCAAGGAGCAGGAACACCCCCAACAATTCCAGTCAGCAGCAAAAGAGCTGCAGAGCCAGAGGGAGATCCTTGCTTACCCCTTCCTGGCAAGGAACGCCTGGCGCCTGGCTTCAGCCCTCTCCCGCAGGACTGCGGGGTCCTGCACAAAGTGGTCCTACAAGGAGGCAAGGGAACAGGTCAGGAAACCCATCAAGCACCATGCAGAAGCCTGGAGAGGAGAGGATTCTGTTGGGAACAGAGTCAATTCCTGGTTCATTACCTCTGAACCAGTGGGATTGGTGTCAGGGACTCTAAACACAACACCTGGCACAAAACCTGCCTGGAAACCTTCCCACCCCATGACTGCTCCCAGCACATCCATGGAAACAGAGTGCCAGTGACCCTCAGAGTGCTCTGCTGGCTCTGCAAAACAGGAGACTAAAGCAGATTAAAGCTCCCCACAGAGGAAATGTCACTGCTCCAGCACAGTTAGGGCAGGAGGCAGTGGAGAGCTGTCCTTGGGGACACATCACAGCCCAGCAGCCATTGAACAGCAGCTCAGTCCCTGCTGCTGCTCAAGGATTCCCTCTCTGAAACAGGAAATCTGCTCCACATCACCTGCAGGTGAAGCAGGGAAGAAATATGGTAAATTTTAATGCAACTCCAGATAAATGTCACCTTTGTTCTTTCCTTTTCAGCTTCCTCCTCCTCCTCTTCATCCTCTTCCTCTGTCTCCTGTCCTTCTTCCTGTCCTTTAGGTCTCAAGACCTGAGGAATTGTGAATGGCCTGGAAAATAAGACACAAATAGTTAGAAAAGAAAATAGCACAGCCACAAACATTTCTCTGAACGGCACATCCCTTTTGGTTTGCATTATGTCCTTAAAAAGATGAGACTGTACGGATTTCATGGACTTCATTCTCCTGAACAAAAAAAAAAAAAAAAACAAAACAGGAGACCCAGGAGTTAATGCCACATTCCTATGGGCAATTAACAAACACATAGTCTCCACTGGGGAATGCTCACTATGAAATTGTCACTGAAAATAATAATAATAGTTAAAAAAAACCCGACCCTGAAACCTCACATGGAATTTCTCCACAGAAACAACTGCTTCCTTTGGGAAATGGGCATCCAGACACAGCCACAAGGCAATATTGAGGAGTGTCCTTTGCTAGGCTTTAGCTCAGCAGACAGGGAGCATCTGTTGTACAAGACAAATTTGGCCAGAACCATTCATGCCCAGGCAGTGCTGTGCTCCAAATCCTCTGCCTGGTCAGGGCTATCCAGGGAGCCCCACTTCCATTGCTGTGCCCCAGTTTCCTACAGGGGGAAAACCCTGGAGAAATTAATCAGGCTTTATGAATCACTCTGGACATGCAGAGCAAAGGGCCTGGGGGTAGAGGAAGAATTTACACATGCCTATAACTCTTCTTTAACATAAATATGTGTCTGTGTTTGAATTCCATTGGAATTCAGACCCACCATTCCACTGCCAAAGAAATAAATGTAAAACCAGAAAAGCCTTTGTTATGTCAAACCAACAGATCCCGTTTTCAGCAGTGACATCCACTAATTGTTTCTAGGGGCACTAAGACCTGAAAGAGGGAAAAACACCTGGGTGCCACATTCTTACTGGCAAAACACAAAAAGGATTTAAATTGAAGCTTCTCAACACTTTAGGAGGGGGAAAAAAGGGACAAAAGAGCCTCAAAGCTTCCATTTGGTTTGAGGTTAGGAATGGTGACACTGTCTTAATACATCAGAATCCAAAAGGCCACTTTCAGAAATGTTAAAGCAGCTTTTAAACCACATGTTTTCTAAAATAAATATTCTCCAGCCTCCATCCCCAATAACCCTTTGCTTCCCAAAAGATAATTCTGTGCAGTTGTCAGTCATGGTGAAGAGTGCTGTGCAGACCATCAGGGACTCAATTCCAGCTGTCAGCACTCAGAGGGGATTGGCAGGGAAAAGTCTGTTGTAAAATTCCCCAAATTTTGAAGTTTTCCTTTGCTAACCAGCCATTTTAGGTTGCCCAGCTCCACTGATTTTCCAAGCCGTTTTTCCCTGCTGCAGGGTAGTTTCTCCAAGGAGAGGCACTGCTGAGTACAAGTTTCTACACATGGCAAATTCCCCTCTTGGATTTGCTGACTAGTTGAGGCAATGGCCGAGTGGAAGCTGGAGAACATCCTGGGCACACTCTGTGTTCATCTGCAACACATTCCTGAAGTTTAGGAATGGTCTGCCTAGGAATTTAGTTTGCATTTATGTACAGCCACTTCTCATTGAGATTCTTTGCCTCAAGAGTGCAATCACTTTCTGTTCAAGGAATAGCCTGCCATAGGAACACTCCCTATCCACAGGAGAAGGGAGACCCAAACCTCCCTCCTTGCACATCACAGTGAAAACAGAGAAAGGGCTGGTTTGAAGCCCTCGTGGAGGAACAGAGCCCAAAGCAGCGTTTCCCAGGTTTGTGGGAGCCACAGAATTCCGTGGTGATTCTCCCGTGGCTCCCTCCCTCCCCCTCCCCTCAGCATTCACCTCCTGGAGATGAGCTCATCATCCGAGTCAGCGTCGTTAGCGCCCACTTGATTCCCATCGTAGGTGTCGTCGTACTCGTCCTCGTAGTCCTCGTAGGGCTGGGCGGCTCCCGGCTGCAGGGGCAGCTCCTCCAGCACCACGCTGTACTGGCTGTAGCGCTGCCTCTGCTCCGCCACCAGCCGCTTGTCATTCACCAAGCTCCGCGTCGTGTCCTTCTCCCTCCTGCCCGGGAACGGGAGGAAGAGGCAGAGGTCAAAACCTGCTCTTGAAGCTGCTTTTCCCCTGTCAGTCAGTGGAATGTGAAGCAGTGCAAGCCTCATCCCCAGTGCCAGAGGCTATCCTTACCCCTCCTATTGGCCTGGGATGGTTTGGGCAGGAAGGGATCTTAAAGCTCATCTGATTCCACCCTCACACCTTCCACTAGCTCAGGATGCTCCAAGCCCTGTCCAACCTGGCCTTGGGCACTGCCAGGGATCCTGGGGCAGCCACAGCTGCTCTGGGCACCCTGTGCCAGGGCCTGCCCACCCTCCCAGAGAACAATTCCTTCCCAATATTCCCTCTCTCCCTGCCTTCTGGCAGTGGGAACCTATTCCTTCTTTTCCTGTCACTGCAAGCCCTTGTAAACAGTCTCTCTTCCATCTTTCTTGTCAGCCCCTTCAGGCCCTGGAAGGTCACAATTAGGTCATCTCAGAGCTTTCTCTTCAGGCTGAACAATCCTAATTCTCCCAGCTTCCCACACAGCGGAGCTGCTCCATCCCTCTGATCATCCTGGTGCCTCCTCTGGTCTCACTCCAGCAGCTCCAGGTCCTTCCTGTGCTGGCCCCAGGGCTGGATGGAGTGATCCAGGGTGGATGATTTGTACCAGGGCTGTTTGGCCACTAAAAAAGAGCAGGAATTGGAGACCACCACTAGCACTTCGGACAGAGAGGAAGCTTTTAAAGGAGGCCATATGCAATTCTATTCCAGCTGAAACTTGGCCAAGGTGCATGGAGCACAAATGTGAGGGGAAAAGACAAATGTAGACAGGGAGATCTAAAAAATAACCAGGTGAGAATGAGAATAAACACAACTCCCAAGGCAAAGAAGAAAACAGTAGAGAGTGACTGTGATTCAACCTCTCGGAGCTTGTTTTTTAAATTTAGAAGGCAAGTAAATGATAGTAATTTTATAGAAGGGAAGACCAAGAAACAGAGGGATTAAAAAGCAGCTGCTGAGTGTCTCAAGCTCCACAAGCATAAGCTCTGAAGTCCCATTTTTCAGACCAGACAAGTCCATATTTACAGCAAAGCAACAGGGGATTCCACTGGCCAGCATTCCCAGGACAACCTGCAGCCCCCAGAGCCCAGGAGGACCCAGCATCAGTGGATTTTATCAGAGAAAGGACCTGTCCAAGGCAGTGGCAGTGACTCAGGAAGGGACAGACTGAGGGGATGTGATCCAGCAGCCTGGATTTCATTTGGAATCTCAAAACAAAGGAAGTTTGCAGCTGCAGGTGGTTCCCTCTCTGCCATGACTCACTGCCTGCATTGGTGGCACAATGCCCTCCCAAGCACGTGGTGAGCTCACCCACCCCGGGATCCCTGGGATAACACCTCCTGTGGGAATTCAGCTGGGCCTGAACCCAGCACCTGGTAATTGCTTCCTGTCGAGCTGGTCTGATGACTGCAGAGGAGCTGCATGAAATGGTCTGGGCACCAATCCCAGGAAAAACAGTGGGATAGCTCCCCTAGTCCCATGGAGCTCAGGACATGCTCTGGCTCCAGGAGATAGATTCAGCTGACAACCAGGGCTGGACAGGCACAGACAAGTGCCATCACTTTTCAGGATCAGCAGAGTCTATGTTGGCACATTCATTTCCTTGTGTTTGATTCCCTCCTCATCCTGGCTGGATTTCTCTTTCTCAAGGACAGTCCCTGCCCCAAACTGCTGATGCTGAGAGTGGCCAGGACAACCTGCTCTGGCTCTTTAGTGCTATGGTGACACCAGGCTTAGCAACAGCACCCTGAACACAAGTGAATTTGGTGAGCAAAAGGTATTTAGAAGGAGAAAAAAAATTTAAACATTTGATACTGTCCAAATCCAAAGCAGATCTCAGACTCAGCTTGGAGAGCCCTGTTATCCCAAAACTGGGGTGAACCATCAGTGCTGAATATTAAATCCTGGAGACCAGGTACTACGTCTTTTCCTTGGCTTCAGTTGGATATGGTCATCTTTGGGTATTGCTGATCTCCAGGTTTTAAACTACTCAAACTACAATTAATATGTCTGGAGTCATGCAGACTTTTCCCAAATGTTCTGAAATGAAGGGAGGCAAATGACAGCAGGAAGAGCAGCAGCAAGAGGATAATCCCAGGAGGTCACATAACTACAGCAGGAGAGAGGAGAACTTCTCCAAGAGTGCTGGTAGCCCTGGGGGGGGCAGTGCCATGGGAGCAGATCCCAGAGCCCAGCTCAGGGATGATTTACAGCTTCCTAAGCTCTCCAAGTGATCTGCAGAGGGAGCTCCGAGCAGGATATTCCAGCCACTGGATGCTCTGTGCTGAACTCGGTGCTCTCTGGCCTTGACCAGCTGCTGCTGCAAGGCTCTGGGAAACAGGGATAACCCAGCACATCTGTGCAAGGCTCTGGGAAACAGGGATAACCAGCAAAGCTCTGGGCATGAGGGATAACCCAGCACATCTGTGCAAGGCTCTGGGAAACAGGGATAACCCAGCACACCTGTACAATGCACCTGTCTCACAGAGCAAGGCACCACCATGAAGAGAAAGGTTCTGCCTGTGAATTTTCAGCTATGGACATAACAAAAGTAATGGCCTTGGCCAGAGAGAAAAGAAATTCCTTTCTTGCTCAGCCAAGACAGGATCAGCACTGTGGCACTGCTCTGAGGAGCTGGGCCACTGGACTTGGGAACAAAAATGTTTTTTTCTTAGAGTTTGATGCAACTTTGCAACCAAAACCTTATCTGGGTGCTCTCAGGTCACGTGACTCCAACTCCAGCCAGACTTTTAGTTATCTGCTGTGTAAATACATCCCAACATTAAGATCACCCTTGGCTGGTTAGAGGAGGTGTTTAAAGTCCAGTGGAAGGTGTCCCTGCCCATGGGAGGGGGTGGAACAAGATGAGCTTTAAGGTTCCTTCCAACCCAAATCATTCCATGATTCTGTGATATGTTTTGAAAGAATCTGGAACAAGGGAACCACACTATAGAGTTGACATCAGTGGGAGCCAGCACCACACACCCAGCTAGGCAGAAAGCCAAGTGAAAACTGGTGGGGTTTTGTAGAAATCTCTGCTCATGGCAGGGGGATCCCTGCTCATTGCAGGCAAATTGACTAAATGACCTTTAAAGGTCCCTCCCAACCCAAACTACTCCACGAGTCCAAGTGCCCTTCTGCAGGAAGCTTTACAGCAGCAGGGACAGCACAAGTAGTCTAAGGCACTGAATGTTATCAGATGTTGAAGTAGATGGATATTGAATCTTCCCTTGGCTCTAGATCAAATCATTAGTTATTCTCAGCTCTGAGTCACAATCCCAGGCTCAGGGATGGGTCTTTTCAAGGTTTGTTGTTCAGTGCAAGTTTAACATTAAGCCCAAGGAGGAAGAGTCTGACATTACAAATGAGCTTGGCAGAGCAATCTCCAGCAGCAGACACAGAAATGCCAATTAGGAAAAACACTAAGTGAAACCAACCCCCTCATAATATTTCACTTTACTTTCTCAGACAAACAGGTGGGAAACATTTTTGATAAGCCTTCCCCCCTGCCAAAACATTCCTGCAGGAGGTTTTTAGGAGAGATAAATGTGCAGGTTCCCAGATGTTTGTTCCTCCTGACAGGCAGAGTTAATGACTGGGTGCCAACACTCACCTCTTGCCTTTCTGGATCCGAGACACATCCACTGCATCCCTACTGAAAACATCAAACTCATCATTCTGGAAAACGTTACAGCGAGAGCTGACCAGAGGGGTAGGGTCTGGCTTCAGCTGTCTGTTAAAAAACAAGGAGAGAGAATAAAAACAAAAGTGAAGTGAGGAAGAGAAATCCTCACCCTTTCCCTAAGCCCTTGCTTTATCTTTTATCAGTCCCAAAATGATCCCGAGCACACCAAGAGGTGCTGGCTGAGTCACAGGGCACAACCCCTTCCCTTCCCAGCCATGCTCTGGCACAAGCACGGCACTTCCCAAAGCTTGGATTTGAGGGGAAACTAAAGCAACTCACAGAAAGCCAAGAGAAAATTCTTCTCTTCATTTCAGAGTCTATCAAACCATGCAGGACAACAGAATATTCACCAGACTGCCTGGTCTCAACACAGTGACTCAGTGAAGACAAACACTAAGTGTGATGAATTACAGACTGGAAAAAATTCCAATAATTTGTTGCTGCTGATTTAAATATATTTATCTCCCTTGTTAAATCTTTCTCAGGGTTGCAGGTTTATGTTTGTTCAACTTGTAAGTCAAAAGACTGTACTTTTGACATTCATTTTGGTGGTGCAGACAGCTCAGTGGGGCAGCTGCAAATGCTGCTGTGCTCCCCTATAAATCAGCAGAGGTCAGAATTCGACATTTCCTATCGAACCAGCAGCTTTGTTTCAAGATGCAAAAGGCAGGAAGAAAAAAAATGCAGCTCTATCTTGTGGAACTGCTGGCTTTGCAGAAAAAACAATCCTTCCTAAAGCCCATCCTGCACCAGTTGTGCCAAAGTCAGCAGATCTGATTGTGGGAACACAAAGATTGTTGCAAAACTAAGATTTTTTTTTACATCATTTTTCCGATAAAGATGCTTTCCTTTAATGCAACAGTGAGACAGTCTGCCCATAACTCCATGAAATGTGAGCAAACAGCACATTCACATCCTGATGCTCTGTCAGGAACTGCTGGTGCAGCACAAACACACACTCACAGCTGCAGACAAACTCCAACAGCTCAATCCTGCCACCAGCTATAAACCCTCCATCCCCTGTCCAATCCAGGAAAGTAGGACAAGCCAGGCAAGTTTGTCAGAGGGAACATAAAAATGGATCTGAATTGTTCTATCTTCACTCACAAAAGAGCAGCCTGTTAAATAACCATATTTGACCCCGTGGGTCGAATTCCAGCTGAACTGGCTCCTCTGAAGATGCCCTTTCCTGCAGGACAGCTGGGATTTTCACAGCTGTGACAACAAATGCTGCAGCAAAATAACTTTTGAAGGCATCATATTCTATTGCCCAGCATTCTATTCTGTTCTAGTCTAGTCTAGCATTTCATGTACAGGTGGTTTTGTCCCCTGTCACAAAACACAACCCAGCACCTGCTCTACTCTAACACTGAGCAGCAAAGGTCCCACTCCTCTGCAGGGACACAAGGAGGGCAGAAAACTGGTGACAGGTGACAATGAGAAGTCTTCACTTCTCTACCCCAAATATGCAAATTCTTAGAGCTTTACAAGTGTTGAGCCTTCAGTGAGAACAATTAAGTGAGACAGAAACAACCAGAGGCTGTCCCACACCTTTGCATCCTTCGGTCCAGCTTATCCAGGTACGGCACCAACTTCTCTTCCAGGATGTTGTTGATCACCTGCTCTGTGTCGTATCCATATTCCTCCAGGCAGGCCAGGATGAATCCCTCTCCAAGATCTGGCAGCAGATCCTTCACTTGGGAGATCAGGGAGTCCAGCTCCACGCCGGATACGCAGGCGATGGGCGCGGCCGCAGCGCCGGCACACTACGGACACCAAACACACCTGGTGGGCACTGGGCAGGGACAGAGCTGAGGGCAGGCAGTGTGCACAGAAATACAGGGAAAGCAGCACTCTGGGCTGTCAGGGTTTACACACAGAAGTCCAAGACTGCAGCCAAAAGAGAAATCAGCTGTTTAAACTACACGAGGTTTCCCACACAGATTTGGGCACACAGCTACTTTTGCCAATCCCTGAGTCAGCAAGGACACCCTGGAGAATCCCTTCCTCAAATAACAGCTCTGCATTTCAAAAATATGCACATGAACTGCAGGGATGAAACAGAGTATTTGAATAATCTCCAGCAAGGGAAAACCCAAGCCATGAGAGCTGGAAGCAATTTGTTCAGAGATAACTCAAGATTCAGGTGTAGCTTCACGTCTCATTTCCTAAGGCAGCATGGAGATCCAGAAAAGGTCAGAAATTACAACAAATTTCATGTTGTCCCCAAAGCTGAGCAAACCAAGCCTGTCCTCACTGATAGAGGAAGGCCAGGAAGAGCAGAGCCCCCATGAAAAGCAGAGCCCAGTCCCACCACAGAGCTGTACCCACCTCATCCTCCAGGGCACACGCAGCCCCCGGATCCTCCCTGTCCTCAGGGGTGCTCTCCACTATCGCTGAAGCTCTGTTGGATGCTGCTGGATCTTTAACAGCTTGTCCTTTTTTCCTGTCTACTCCTTCCCAGGCACTTTCCACTGCTTGGAGGATGTAGGCTGTCCTGGTCTCGTCTCTAAGAGCACAGCATTAAGGACATTCCTGGATGCACATGTTCAGGGATCACCCTGAAATAACTACAGGATTGTCAGCGACGTCCAAATTTGTGCCTGCATCAATACTCACAAAATCATGGAATGGTTTGGGTGGGAAGGGACCTTAAAGCTCATCTTGTGCCACCCCCTGCCATGGGCAAGGACAGCTTCCATTACACCAGGTTGCTCCAAGCCCCGTCCAGCCTGGCCTTGGACACTTGCAGGGATGGGGCAGCCTCAGCTTCTCTGGGCAACAACTCCCCCCTATCCTTTTTTTTCTGTTAAGGGAAAACCTTCCAGTACTCCTTGCCAGTCATGCAGCTTAACCAGAGACAGAAATGTCACTGGTGTGAAGGAATCCAAGAACAGCCAGGAGTGCAAAGCCCAAGGATACAGTGCAGAGGATGCCTGCTGCAGCAGACTCACGTCATCCTC
The DNA here is from genome assembly GCA_013400635.1 of Hypocryptadius cinnamomeus. Classification (NCBI taxonomy): domain Eukaryota; kingdom Metazoa; phylum Chordata; class Aves; order Passeriformes; family Zosteropidae; genus Hypocryptadius; species Hypocryptadius cinnamomeus. Next base: position 41,665 of record VYZP01054780.1, read on the forward strand.
AACAGGGAACAGCTCATCGTAGTCACGGAGAAATCTGAAAACACAGGAGCAAGTTTAATCAGTGGAGCTCAATTAATTACCACTACTGTGCCTCTCTGACTGCCTCAGTGCTCAGGTAGGAACAGAGAACCTCTCACCCAATGCTGGATTCCAGCCATGCCTGATTTTGGTCCCACTACACCACAGCAACACTCCTCAGGTGTGAGGGCTGAACCCAGTGCTGCATTACAGGGAAATCTGCTTTACTGTGTGAACGTGCTCAGAATGCCAGCATGGGCAGGAGGACAAGATGGAATTCCCAGTTCTGCCACTTCCTTTGCATCTCCAGCATTCATGTTTAATATTTTTCTGGTCTGGTCAGCCCAGCTGGAAAGCACAGATCAGTAACAACAGCCTAACTTGTCAAGGCAGCTAATGGCTAAATTGCTCTTCTCTTCTTTGAGAGGCTGGATTAAAGGGAGTGAAGAATAGCATTTCTCAGTGCCAGCATCTGTGCTGCAGGCTGAAATCCTCTCACTACACTTCTCCCAACTACACAGAACGATTTCTGACTCCCAAATGCCTCGTAATGCTGCCTCAGGCAATTCTGCTGTAAAGAACAGCAGAGGAAGGAGCTGAGCCCCCTCCGGCCTCTTGCCAGCCAGACTCACCTCCTTTCCTGAAGCACTGAGGTGAAGATCTGCAGAAATTCCTCAATAAATGACTGAATATTCTCACAGCTGCAAGAAACACAGCACAGTGAACACTCAGAGGCAAGTCTGCCAATGTTTGGCCCCACCAGCCAAACCATTCACATTTACACACCAAGGGAAAGCCCCATTTGAAAAGAGATTTCAGGCCACATTTGGCTTTCATAGGAGCAAAGAGTCAAATGGAAGCAAGTGGTTTTTAAGGCTTCAGCAAACATTTCAACACTTCAATCTAAAGCTGTATCACACCTAGAATTACAAGTTTTCAGACAGACTTTATAAATAGTTTGATGCCTCAGACTTGCAGTGAGCAGACAATGGTGTGCAGAGCTTTTCTAATTGTGCCTTTATGATGTCTTGGGATTACACCAGTGAATTTTCCAGAAAGTTTGTGCTCACCTGTGCAAGAACACCTGCCAAGCAAACTCCTATTGCAGCCTCAGTGCCCAAACCCCTGGGTGCTGCTGAGGCTCCAAGCCTTGTTCCAAGGCACCTTTGGGTGGGAAGGGACCTTAAAGCCCATCCAGTTCCACCCACCATCCACTAGCCCAGGTTGCTCCAAGCCCCCTCCAGCCTGGCCTTGGACACTTCCAGAGATGCCCACCTGCTCTGACACCCTGTGCCAGGGCCTGCCCACCCTCCCAGGGAACAATTCCTTCCCAATATCCCATCTAACCCTGCCCTCTGGCAGTGGGAAGTCATTCCCCCTTGTCCTGTCACTCCAAGCCCCTCTAAAACAGTCTCTCTCCATCTGCATTGTTGCACCTCCAGGTCCTGGAAGGTCACAATCAGGTCAGGTCACAATCAGGTCAAGGTGTTACACATTATAACAATTTGCATGAGCCACGCACTGGGGTCAGAAAGCTCATTGGACCCAGCTCACCACATTGATTCTGGACCAATCAGCTCCATCTGAACATTCCTGATACACAGGACAACAGGACTTGACCTTAGCCAAGTCTTTGGCTACAATCCCAACACAAGCAGCACTTTCTGTTCATTTTCTCCAGTAAATTTGTAAATGAGAAAAAATTTCTCCCACACAGCAATCAAGTAATTGCGAGTAGCACAGAGCCAAGTGCCAATACCTGCTCTCTAGGATGGGCTGCAGACAGACTTGGTTTACTAGGATATGAAAAACTTCTATCATCTTCTTTCTGGAGTGCGAAATCCTCCTCCACAAATCAGCAAAAACACTTCAGAGAGAGCAAAAGACACTGTTGGTGTCAGCACAAGAACCTGTAACACACCTTTATGCCACAGTTAATCCTCTAGAAGAAGAATTTCACTAGGATGATCATCTCCTTGCTGCAAACACCAGATATTAGACATATTTCATGGTCATTAAGGAAAATCCATGCTTCAAATAAAGCTGGTTTCAATCCCAATTGTTCTGGCAGCTCCCCACACGAGACCACCGCTGTACCAGCACAGCCTGTGCCTTACAGTGAGACTGAGCTACACAGAGATATCATTCATGTTCTCACACTTTGTTACAATTTGAATGCACCTCCCATCAAATTCCTTCTCACACAGCACTAAAAATGATTTGTCACCCCACTGCCCAGGAAAATTTGCTGTTACAGAAGTCATCTCTTCAGAGCCCTTTGAAGCAGCATAAAAAACGCCAGGCTCCTCAGGGATGGGTAAAGCAGCATGAAGTGAATTTTTAACTAAGCCCTGGGAAGTCTCACTGAAGATCCAAAGGAAGCCTTGCAGGAATTCTCACCTGTTATCTTCATAATGCCTCTTCTTGATTGCAGATTCCAGCTCAGGAATTGCCAGCTCATAAAATGAAGCTAATCTGTACAAAAGGGGAACAAACCTGTACCTGTCAGCTGAGGTTCCAAAAGTCATTTGCTAAAAGGCAGAACAAATGGCTGATTTCATTAAACCATCCTCACCAGCAGCACCCATGAGCATCACCTCATTTTGGTATTTTTGCCCCAGAACACAAACAAACACACCACAGAAAAAGAGCAGCACTCTAAGGAAATCACAGACAGGTCTTTGAAGGGGTACAAAAGAAAAGCACGTGAGAAGCATCCTGGTGCTGATCAGAACCATCTGCTCAACCCAGAAAAACCCCCAACACAGATCTGCAGCCTGAAAAGACCCAACACTCTCAGAATCACAGAAACCTTCATGTTGGAAAAGCCCCCTGAGAGCATTAAGTCCAACTATTCCCCAGCACTGCCAAGGCCACCACAGACCATGTCCCCAAGTGCCACATCCAGCTGGGTGTTAAATCCCTCCAGGGATGGGGACTGCACTGCCCTGGGCAGCTGTGCCAGGGCTGGACAGCCCTTTCCATGAAGAAATGTTCCCCAACACCCAACCTGAACCTCCCCTGGCACAGCTTGAGGCTGTTGCCTCTCATGCCTCGTCACCCTCTCCCAGCTACTCAGCTTTTGCCAAACCTCACTGATATTCTCTAGCATAAAACTTGGGCATAACATCAAAGGCATTTGTTTTCAGACCTTGAAGAACTATTTCTCTGAAATACTTTCTGCTTCCCTTGTTTTGGGTCGTAAAGCAGGAAGTTCTTTTTGTCCATAGCTGATCCCTCTCCACCCTTCCCAGAGCACACCCAGTACTGTTCAGCTGACTGGAAATTGTAATGGATGCCTGGCTCTAGGATCACTCCTAGACAACAACAGACATAGAACAGAAAATCCACACATCCCTATATCCATGTATTTATTATGCTGCATTCCTGTCAGAGAGAACCCAGCAGCCTCTGCATCAAATCTGTCTCCTCGTTTAACAATGGGACAGGACACTGTGGCACATTCAGTATTTTTACATGGCCAGGACAAACTCTGTCTGCACTCCAAGACATACCTGTAACAAAACTCATGTTTTTGGAAGGTCTGGCAAGCCAAGGGAAAGACATCAAGAAAGGCCCAGAGAGTTGTGCAGGTGTCACATAAATACAGCACAATGTCCTTCAGCTCCTGAGAGGGAAAGAGCAGTTACTGAGGGAAGAGCCAGGCAAGTTTTCCCAGCAGGAACACAGAATACTAGGGTCAGGCCTCTTCCTGACTGCACAGAGTCTGTATCAACCACAAACCTGTTACAGGGCCTGGGGGCAGAAACAACATTTCTCCTAGAACTCCTAATGTTTGTTTAAAGATCCATAATGCAATCCCAACTGTCTGCTTTCATTAGAAATCCTTGGAGATTATAAGAACCCTCATCAGATCCTGTTCTGGACAGTGGCTTTGCCCTCAATACACCCTCCACACATGGAATTCTTCCCCATGCAGCACTTTTCATGAAGCACTGCACAGCAGAACTGTGGGAATCAAAGTGATGTTTCCAGCAGTCTGGTCCAGTGCAAGCTGCATTTCCAAGGCAGCTGAAACAAACTGAATGACACACTAAATGACAGTTTCAAACTATCCCTTATCAAAAATCAGTTTGAACTGATAGTTTGGTCCCACACAAAAACTGAAAAATTAAGGCTTTGCAGAGGACCCATTCACTGTCTTTGTACAGCCCCCAGCACATAAACCCCTCTTAATTAACTGCAGTTAAATTACACTGTTGTTAAAACACACATTTCTGAAGGAAAAAAAACCAGCTCTTGTGACATCCAGGGTTAGGTGAAGACTTCTGTCAGATATTCTGTTACATTATTTATAAGCTGGTTAAGCAAAAAAGTTGCCAGGTTTAAAACTATCCATGTTCCAAAGGATATGGTTGAAACGAATGAGCTCATGGTGGAAAGGTTTTATCATCGTGTCCCAGGACAAAGAGTGCAACAATGGCACAGAACCACGAGCTGTAGGAGCTTTTGGGAACAGAATGATCCTCTGTGGCCTGCTCAGTGTGCAGGAGTACAGAGAGTTCACTCCTACCTGGAGGGGCATGTTCCCTGCAGTCACACTGACTTTCTCTTCCAGTTTCTGGGGCTCAGCAGAGGCCCCTTCACACTGCAAACCACACTTGTGCAAAATATTGTTGAACACCTACATCAGGAGAACAGGGCAGTGTTAAGAGACAGGAGCCAGCAGTGGGACACAGCAGAGAAGGACAGAAGCTGAAGGAAGGTGGGAGGGAAGAGTCATCACTAATAATTTTAGATAAAAGTTCAAAACCTCCCTGACACATATTAACAAACTAGGGAAAGGGAGAAACAGCAAAGTCAGGGGAGGTTTAGGCTGGATATTAGAGAAAGTTCTTCCCCCAGAGGGTGGTCAGAGCTCAAGGAGTGTTTGGACAATGAGTGGGATTGTTGGGGTGTCTGTGCAAGACCAGGGGTTGGGCTTGATGATTCTTGTGGGTGCCTTCCACCTCAGGATATTCCATGATTTCATGAAACACATTCTGCCCACCTATAATGCTCCCTTTCCACTCTCTTAGCTATGCCACATTTCCAGATGAAATCCCAGCAGGAAAGCAGTACCTGGAGGACAGTGGGCAGAGTTTCATCAAGGTCACTGAAGTAACTGGGCTGCTGAGTGAAGATATTTCCTGAAAAGGGAAAGGAGAGCATTTCCATCAGTTCAGACATTGATGCCAACGAGCAAATTTGCAGCAGAAAACAGTACTTGTGTTATTGCTGACACCCCCAGACACACCCACTGACCATGTGGGACACAGCCCACCCTCACTCCTCAGCTCATGCACAGGCCCTCTGCTCCCAAAAAACTGATCCATCAGCTCTCCAATGCCACTGGAGATCCAGCAATGGGAATATGCTCATCAGAGCAGAGCAAATGAGATGTCAGATGATTCACGCTCCAGGGGCTGAATCAATGAATAATGCAAATACTATCACTGAACAACCCCAGTTCCTTTATTTGATAACTGGAGTTGACTTTTAATTACTGATAACAGTTCAGCACACACCAGGAGATGTGCTGCCGAATATTTCTTAAAGGTAATGAGGCTTTAGTAACACCTGCTATTATATTACTAGGACTCCATTATCTTTACAAAATACTCCACTGAGTAATGCCATACCATAAATCCTCACCAAGCAAGCACCGAGGCTCCTATTTTCCTGGGAATTACTGTTCAGATTATGAAAATTAAGAGTTCTCCAGCAAGGACAGAGCTATGAGGCAAGTTTCAGATAAATTTATACCCTGAGAAGAACCTCAGGTTTCTGAAGTTATGAATTACACACCAGAACTGCTCACACCATTACTGTCACAACATAATGAAATAATCAGGTGACCAAATCTTTGGTGACCTGCATGCAGCATGACTGTGTGGCACTCCAGAGCATAATTCAAAGGTTTCATTACTTAGTTCTCTTTTGGAATATTTTAAGGCCCAGATAATCTAAGCTTCGCATCTGAAAGGGAAGCATCTATCTTGCCATGCCTGCTTTCCATCTCTGAGGCTCGACAGAGGAATTCAGAGCAGAAGCTACAGAGAAAGGATAAAAAGATTAAAAATGCAAAGGTTTATCTAAGATTTTCTGGCTGGAAATCTGTCTGCACCACATGATCTCTAACACTTCTCATGTGAGTGAACTTGGAAATGAGACAAAAATAACTACCAAAGAAATGGAAAACCTTCATCCCATGAGCTGCAGACAAAGTGGGTTAGAATTCAGGAAGAGCTGACTTAATCCAAGGGTAGGTATTCTTCCACTCAGGTGATGTTAAAGATTACAGGATTGGGAAGGGAGCACAGGATACACAGAGAAGCTAAATCAATATGCTCCATTGTCATTCCTCAGCATCCATGGCTGGATGCTCCTCCCTGTGTACTCACCACTCAGGCCATGTGCACAGACACAGAAATCCAGGGATAAGCACAGCTTGAGCAAGGCTCTGAAGTGTTTGTGGTTTGGAAGCCCTGGACACATCAATGCCTGCACTGAAGTTTCAGGTTCTCCCACTTCCCACAGCAGTGATTACCTCACACTGAATGTTTCACTTGGCTCCCAGCTCTGGGAACAACAGCACTCACAGCTGGATTGTGCCCATCTCCCAACCCTCCTCACCCTTTCCCATCTCTGCCAGGGTTTTACAGAGCCCCACATTCCTCTTACAAGGGCTGAGGACACATTCAATTGGCACAGGAAACAACTGAGCCTAGGTTTATGTCTAACAAGATGAGCCTAGCTCAGGGCAGCAAAGCAGGACATGAAGCTTTCCTTGGAACAAGCAAAGTGTCCATGGAAAAAGAAAAGCACAATCTGGTCTAGAAATGACAGATCTTAGGTGTTACTGAACAATTAATTTTCAGAGTAGTTCCACTGGTATAAACTCCACTACGTCACTTCCCATATAAACAAAAGCCTAAATGTAGCAAGTTGTTCCTTGGCTTCTACTGACCAATCATCTTCTGCAGCAGGAGCCCATTTCCTTTCCCAAAAAGGACACAGAGATCCAGAATCTTGGGGATATCAAACAGGAAGTTATTGTAAATAATTTTTCCAAAGACAGAGGGAGTGATAAAATGATCCTGCAAAGACAGAAAAAAAAAAAGGAATTTAAAGGATAATCCATATCTGGCTCTGCAGTAACTCCAGCATTGTAATGGCACCTGTAAAAACATCTCTCAAAGGTGTATTAAGGAATTTGTGTCATAGAAGGCAGCAACTCTGCTTGAAACAGCTTCTGTGGAGCCATCTATTCCCACATTCCTGTCCCTGCCACACCAGGCACCCCACTGATCCCTTCACCAGCATGTGAATTAATCTACCTAGAAGTTTTACAAAAAAATCTCCCTACAAGTCCCCAGTTCCTAGCCTGATACAAGAACAGCTCAGGAGCAGGAATGAGTAACCAGGCACAGGGACAGCCTGAGGTTCTTGCACCCTGGGAGAGCAGAACCCAGCACCAGAGACCAGAGAATCAGGGACAGGCAGGGAGAAACCCCAGAAGTGCAGCTCTACATGCTGACTGCTGAACACCGCGCCAAAAACTCATCACACTGAAGGCATTTCTTACAAAATTCTGGATGAGAAAAATTCCATTGTCTGACAATGAGAAACAGGCAGCTGAAATGTGATTTGGGGTTTTCAGAAGCCCGGTTTGCCTGTGACAGCAAATGTTTTCAATCCCAGTGAAAGGCAGGGCACATTCTCCCTGCTGAAGCAGAGGGATGGGGTTCAGTGCTGGCCAGGTTCCCTTTCCAGAACTCCTGCTGACTCCTGCATGACAATGGACTATTCATTCCCTGCAGATCACTCAACTAGAAAATGGTTTCAAATGCTGGCCTGCCTCTCTGAGTGGTGAGGTTTAATCAGATCCTGCAATGAAAGACACCACAGAGGTGTCGGGTACTTCTGCTGAAGTGGTGCCAGCTGCAGGCTCCAGCATTCCTTCATCCTGCTCCTGTCCCAGTCCTCCACTCCCAGGCCTTTCCCTCAAAACATCCTGAACATCACCACTGTGATAAGCAAGAGAATCAACACAGCCCTAACACACGATGAACCAACGAGGAGATCCAGTGACTGCTGAAACACAAGGTACCTCACTCATCCTGCCCAAAGGCCTGGTGAAAATCCCACAGCTCCAGATGGGAGTTGCACTCACACAATTAGTCATGAGGATGTCTTTTAATTATACAATCTCAGAATGATTTGGGTGGGGAAGCAGCCTTAAAGCCCATCCAGTGCCACGCTCTGCCATGGGCACAGACACCTTCCACTAGCCCAGGCTGCTCCACCTTGGCCTTGAATACCTCCAGGGATCCAGGGGCAGCCAGCATCCTGGGCCAGGGCCTCCCCACCCTCCCAGGGAACAATTCCTTCCCAATATCCCATCCNTATTCACCTTGGACTCCTTGTGGGTGGACATCCTGAGGAAGGTGAGGAAGACGCTGCGATGGAGGCATTTCTGCAGCTCATGCACCTCCGGGTGGCAATCCCACAGCACGTCAAACTTGCGAGGGGCGGAGTGCAGGTAGGAATCCAAACACTTCTGCAGGCTCTCATCAAATATCACCTGGCACAAGGAAAGGCAGGAAAATGGGAAGGAGGGAATGTCACACCTTCATAGGTTGTGCTCCTGAGCAGCCCAGTTAAATTTAAAGCAATCTAAAACACTCAGGCATATGAAAAGGACTCCCATATCCATCAAATACAAGCCAACTCTTAAAATTCCCAAAGGAAAATCCTTAGGGAAATACTTTCTTTGCATTCTAAGGTGCAGTAATGGAAATTAAATGTTTCCTGCATGACATAATAAGCATAAACAAATCTTTATGAAAATGATGTAAGGCTCATGGCTTTTACAAGCACCTAGATGTTTACGTTGTATCTTCAGAAAAAAAGCAATGATTACCTGGCACCAGAATTTGTCATGAGGCAGAGCCAGAAGCCAGTTCAGGTCATCTGCAATGAATTTTGCTCGCTCCAGGAATTCCTCCACCAGAGCAGGGTCTCTGATGGCAGGAGGGGGTTTGTACAGCACGAACGACCGATCTGCTTTAATTTCTGGGTGCTGCAGAAAGCAAAAATAGCCACTGTACTAGAACTCCAGACCAAGTGACAGGAATGCCTAGTTACCATCTGCTCAGGATTGAGCAGATTCCAGGAAAATTCCAGGAAACACAAAGCCATCTTTTAATACAACTTGACATTATAGAATCACAGAATGGTTTGTGTGGGAAGGGACCTTAAAGCTCATCCCATTCCAACCCTCACCATGGGCAGAGACACCTTCCACTAGCCCCAAGGTCCATCCAGCCTGGCCTTGGACACGTCCAGGGATACAGGGGCAGCCACAGCTGCTCTGGGCACCCTGTGTAAGGACCTCCCCACCTTCACAGGGAACAATTCCTGCCCAATATCTAACCTAAATTTCAGTTTAACCAATTACTCCTTGCCTTATCACTGTAGTCCTGATAGCACCCTGGTAACTTCCCATTTTCTAGCCTTTCAAGGCAGTGGGTTTGTATCTTTATGAGCAACATTTTCAGACCTTGATGATTTGGCAGTTGTTGCTCCTTGCCTTCTCTTAACCAAAGCCTGACAAAGCAATCCTCCCACACCATCAAAACAAAGAGCAGAAGCTTCCTAGCATGCCTTTGAACTCTCTCTTTTCCCTCTGAACTGGTTCTTGCACAATACTCCATGAACTCAAACTGACACAACCATCAAAGACACAAACACTTTGCTACCTTTCCCAAAGGTTACTGAACAGGCTTTGCCCAAATACACCCACCCTAAAAGGAGAATTCAATGAGCAGCAGGTTTGGGCTCTGCCTCATCCCACACGTGTGCTCAGGGTAAAGCTTCTCAGGAGTGAGCAGCATTGACAGTCCCACTCCTGCAACACACCCAAAAGGATCTCTCCAGGCCTCATTTCTGGGAGAAAAGGGTTTCTCTGGGTTGAATTTTCTGGTTTCATCAAGCTGAAGGCACAAGGGATGAATCCCAGTGCCACAGCTCGGAGCTAAACTTGAGGCAGAGCTTGCAAAAACTCCCTGAGCATCCCTCCACTGCAGCAGAAGTTACACACTCAAGAGAGGGAGTTGTGCTGTAAACACAGTTTACTCCAGATGTCGAACACAGTAAATTTGGTTCTCATGTTTTTGGTTTTTCTTATGGTGGGTAAATGAAATCTCAACTATCTGAACACATTAAAAAAAAACTCTTTAACAAGCAGGCTGAACAAATTTCACAGAATCACAGAATACCCTGAGCTGGAGGGACCCACAGGATCCTCCAGTCCCACTCTGGCCCTGCCCAGACCCCCCAACAATCCCACCCTGTCCATCCCTGGCAGCGCTGTCCAAAGGCTCCTGGAGCTCTGGCAGCCTGGGGGCCGTGCCCATTCCCTGGGGAGCCTGGGCAGTGCCAGCACCCTCTGGGGGAAGAACCTTTCCCTGAGCTCAGCCTGAGCTGACACAGCTCCAGCCATTCCTGTCACGTATCCCAGACCAAGCCTCAATATAAGGCAGTGATTTATTGAAGGTTGTTTGGCTTTCAGGAAAAACAGAGCTCACCAGTGCTGGTAGAGTTCTCAGCTTCCCTGTCTTGGGATCCCTTTCTGTCAGCTGGAGCTCGTCCAGAGGCAACGCTGGCATCCTGGTGGCTTGTTCCTGTCCTCAGCAAACAAAAGCAGCACAGGATGCACTTTACAAGGTCAGTCAGGCAACAGCAGAACAAAACAGGCTGCAGCCCTGCTGTAACACACACACACTGGCTGGGAATACATTCATGCCCAACAATTTATACCCAGCAATTCATACCCCAACAAAATGCCAAATTCTGAGGGAACCTGGACATGTATCAGAGGAAATCTGGAATGTGGTGCTAAACTTTCATCCCTGTTCCTTACTGAAAGGCCACAGATATCGTCCAGGGCAACAAAGCACATTTGGGGGCACTGCTTAATATGGAAATTAGATTTTTAAATGGGGTTGCTGAAGAGCTGTGCTGAACTCTGGTCTTTGCAGCCTCTTCCAACACTTGCAGTGTCTCTCCTGAGAGCACAAACTGCAAGAACAACCCAAACACAGTCTTGCCTATGCTTTAAAAGTATTTTGGGTGCCTGTGTGCAGAATCCCACAGCACTCAGCCAGACAAAGGACACAGGCTGAGCGTACAAAAGCCTTCCCCACTCCTGCCAATTCCCATGTGCTCACAAAACCACAGCTTCATCTTCAACAGCATTTGTGGGCTCAGAAATGTTTCAATTAACTTTCTGAAATTAACTATAAGTCAAATATTAGAGTAACTCAATAGAAAGAATGTTATGGGCCCTGCTAAAAAGTTCTCACTTACAAAAAATGAAAGTTACAGGTTAAAAGAGCTTTTGAATTCTTTAGGGGGTTACGAGTTCTGCAAAATGGTACTAAAAAGTTATGCCCATTTTAAGAAAGTCACACATCTCCTCAGATGCACATTTAATTGCAGTCACACTGCCTGGGCTGAATAACAATTAAAAGAAGAGCAGTCTCTAAAGCTGAACAACTCTGACTCAGGAGTGGGGTCATGGTTTAGACAGCAAGCAAAAAAATAACATTTTTCATTCCATAAATTTGTCACCTATGGATTTAGGCAAAAATTCTGTAATCTAACATTTTAGAGCTCAATTAAAATAATACAGCAGAGCAACAGCAATACCCACATCTTAGAAAACTAAAAATAATTCTGTCTTTCCAGAGGAGTTTAAAAATTAGAATGTTAACAGGAGCAACTATTACTTTACGATGAACAATTTCTTTGGGGGAAAAAAAAACAAAACCCAAAACTTTTTAGCAGAATAAGCCAAGCTGGCTTTCAGTTCAGTTTCATCATATATTTAATTTGGCTCTTAAAATTTTTAGTCATTCTGAAAGCTGCATATAGAAATGTGTGTTTGTAACACAGAAAAACATGCCAAGTGTCTCATTTCAAACCTGGAAGGCACCAAAATCTTCAGTCCAAGTCAAATAATGTCCCGGAAGAGACAGAAACCCTGCCCAAAAGTTTGTTCAGCTAGAGAAGAGAATAAACCTGAGTATGGGATAACCTCAACAGAGAATTATTCCTGATCACTCTCATAAGCTTTTCCCCCCACAAAGAACTTTGGTCTAAATCACAAGCCCATGATTAATCTGTCATGCCTGGTGATTTCAGGTAAGTGGAAGAGCCAGACAAAGAACACAATGAACCAAGGAAACTTATTTTCCCAGGGAAATTTATTTTCCCAGCACCAGAAACGATCCCTGCCCTGCAATTCCCACTGATGTGCACAACCATGGAGACATCTAGGGTGAGGTGACACTGCTGAGGATGAGGCAGCCACCCCAGCACAGCTGGCACAGAGAATGCTGCAGCATGGATTCATGGAATGGTTTATGTTGGAAGGCACCATAAAGCTCATCCCATTCCACCCCTCACCATGGCCAGGGACTATCCCAGGCTGCTCCAAGCCCTGTCCAACCCGGCCTTGGGCACTGCCAGGGATCCAGGGGCAGCCACAGCTGCTCTGGGCACCCTGTGCCAGGGCCTCCTCACCCTGCCAGGGAATAATTCCTAATTCCCAATATCCCATCCATCCCTGCCCTCTGGCAGTGGGAAGCCATTCCCTGGGTTCTGTTGCTTGAGGCCCTCGTCCCAAGTGCCTCTCCAGCTCTCCTGGAGCCTCTTTAGGCCCTGGAAGGGGTTCTGAGATCTCCCTGGAGCCTTCTCTCCAACCGAACACCCCCAGCTCTGTCACCTCGGCCCTACCCCATGGCCAGACACCCCCAGTTAACCCAACACCGCCGGTTAACCCGGGCCCTGCCGCTCCCGCCGTCCCCTCGGCCACGTCCCCTGCCCGGTCCCTGTCCCTGTCGCACCGGGCCCTGCCCAGCCGCTGCCGCCCACCCCTCCCCACCCCAACCCCGCCACAGCTGCCCGAGCCCGGTACCGGCACTCGCGTCCCACCAGCCCCGCGACGCTTCCGTGCCCAGGCGCTGCTTCCGGCCCCGAGCGGAACTACCGGGCTGGGCGGGGCCCGGGGCGGCTCCGCCCGGCGGCGGGACCGGCCCGGCTCCCGCTCTGGCTGTAGAGCGGAGGGGCGGCTCCGGCTCCGGCTCCGGCTCCGGCTCCGGTCGAGGTGTGGGCTGGGGAGCGGGAGCCGGGCTCGGGCCGTGCTGCAGGGACCAAACGGGCGGGTTTAGCCCCAAAGCCCCGCCCGCCCCCCGGACCGGCCGCAGCCGCGGAGCCGGGGCAGTTACGGTCCGTGGGTTGTCTTGGGAGGGGAAGGACCCTGCAGCCGTTCTTCCTTTGAAGGAAAACCAGCTTGTTCAATAAATCACCGTTTTGAAGGAGACCTTTCTAACTTAACTGCGCTGCCCCATGCAGTGTCACAGGCCGGGCAGGGTTCTGCGGGGACAGGGACCTCTCACAGCCGGCGGCCCTCACAGCCCCCACACTGCTTCCCTCGGCTGGGGCTTCTCCTGGCTGCCCGGGGACGTGTGTGTGAATTACAGTCGGACAGCGCACGAAAAGGGCGATTCCTGTCAATTCATAGGAGCACCGATAGTGAGAACAGATTACATCAGTCACATTTACACCGCCCCGAAACTCCGGGGACCGGGCGCTTCCCAGCCTGCAAGGGTGACACGGGCACATCCAGCCGTCACCAATCTCTGCTCCGAAGGGTCTCGATTCTCCTCCTTGATCACAGGGAACTCCTCCTAAGCTTAGCCCAGAGTCCGGCTTTAGATGGCAAAGTGGCCTAAAATAGAAACACGCCATGCGCTGTGTCGTGTGGCTCCTTAGGGACGGGCTGGACCGAGTCCCGCTCGCGGTGCCCTCCGTGCCCGCACACCCCGGACAGGCGGGCTTCTCGCTGCCCGCTGTGCGGGGGTGCTGGCACCGGGGTGCCCGTGACCCCGCGGGGGGGTGAGCAGAGCGTCGCACACCCCAGGGCTCCCCCCGGGCCAGCAGCACAGCCGGGCTCTGTTCCCGTCACACAGAGCTGGGTGTTAGGGATTCACACTGCAAATGTCACGACGGGCTGTCTGGAACCTGCCATCTCCCCCATTCTGTTGAATTAGTAATTTTTAAATGAAATATTCATTGTTTCTATTTCTCAAACATCACTGCACCTGTCAGAGCTTGGCACTGGAGCCCCAGACCAACACCACACTGTGCAGAACAGCCTACAAGAACCAAACCCCAGTGATGATGTCGGTCCAAAGTTTGCTCCAATTTTTTTCCTGGAGGAGAACACTTGGCAACTGAAATATGATTCCCTCACAAAGGCATCTGTTTATGTCCC
>VYZP01054782.1:0-85394 GCA_013400635.1 Hypocryptadius cinnamomeus
TTCCTGGAATAGACAGCAGCTTAGCTATAAATCTCATAGAGTAACTGCAGGAATAGAACTGTAGGAGACAAATTCACTGTATCATTTTACTGTGATGGGAAATAAAGACATAGTTGTAATTTCCTTAAATCTCTCCTATGCATCTATCCCCATAAAACTAAGTACACAGATTGTGCTGAGCAAGATTCTTGCACAGTCTTATCACAGAAGTTTTTCCCACTGCAGAACTAGTTTTTAAGTCGGGCTCAAGTCACCTGTATTAGTATTTTTAAGTTATTCTTTTCTGGGCAAATTGGTGCCAAAATACTTCAGTATAATATTTTAATAGTTAACAGAGTTTACTAACCATTGACATGCTTTGTATCTAGAAGCAACTTTAGTGACCTCACCAATCCCTGTTTTTTGTGTCTGCACAAAAACAAGACAAATCTTTGATTTCGGGTTAAGGTCACTTTGGAAACACCACGATATGTTCAAATTAACATATTTTATACCTTTTAGGTCCATAAAAAACAAACATGTACACTAATTGATATTTGCAGAATTTGTCAGCTTACCAAGAACTGATGGATACATGGCAAAAGCACTAGATCTGCCACAGTAAAATAAAGCCCTTCTGCAAAAACATGGTCCAAGAGTGGAAGGTCAGAGGTTTTTGTTCTCCTGATGTGAGGGGCCTCCCTGTTGATCGCCTCTGGTGCTTCCTGGGCAAGTAGTTTGGAGAAAGCTACACTCAGTTCCAAACTTGAGGGTGGATGTTCGTGGACTTCTCCTGGTTTTAATTCCTCTGTTGCTTCTTCACCAAGAACAGGCATTGCAGCCTTGGCACCTGCCTTCTGTTGTTGAAGTTTCTGCCTTCGAATTTTGTCATCATTATGTACTCGGACAGGTTCTCCAAGCTTCCTTTCCAACAGTAAAATGTCAGGAGGAATAGCCTGGCAGTGCTCAGGAGAGGCTGTCAAAAATCTTTCAACAGCCAGAGGTATGCTGATCTCACAGAGCCTGGTCCACTGGCTAACCTGTCAAATAAATTTACATAATTAATGTCTCTACAGAAAGAGAAACAAAATCCAGGGTAACTTTCTGTTGTTTTGGTTACTCAATCACTTCAAGCAAAGGAATTCCAGCTTTAAATACATTCTTTGTTAATGTTAGAAACTCAGATATTTCTGTATTGCTATTACAACAGCAGAGTTAGGAAGCTAAATCTTATATATAACAGAACGGTTATCCAGTACAGCATATTTTTATTTCCTTATTATTGACATAAAATTCAGATGGCTGTGTAACTCATAAGAAACAAAGCTGTGAACTGAGTTGAAGGAATGGTGATTAATGGCAACCATGGAAACAGCAATCATGCCAGGGTGGAGTTCTGCCCCCTGAGAGGTGTGAGGAAGGCAAGTCTAGATGGATGAGCTGCCAGATGAGCAAACTGCTGCAGGACAAATGGACTGACATCTCAACTCAAAGGGTAGTGCTGGTTAACAGGTCACACTCTACCTGAAGGCCAGTTAGGAGTGGAAATCTTTTAAGGGTCTGTGCTGAGGCCTATCCCATTTCATCATCTTTACCTGGAGGGGGGAGATGGAGTACACTCCCATCAAGGATGACAGGGAATTGAGAAGAGCAGACAACAAATTCCCAACAAACTCCAAGGCAGAGCTGCTATTCACAGTCTGAGCCTGCACAGACTAGAGAATGAGCCGAGAGGAACTGATGTGAAACTCAGAATATTCCACACCTAGGAGGGGCTTATCCCCTGGAATGGTACAGGGTAGGGACTGACCACCTGGCCAGCTAGCCACTCTGCTGAAAAGACACTGGACAACCTGGTGAGGATAAGCTAACAAAAGCCACCTTTACAGTGAAGGCTAACAATATATAGTGCTCTTGAAATCAAAATCTGCAAGAAATTTGGTATTTCTTAGTTTACTTCAAACTTTATAACTCATTTATACCGCTAGACATGAAACAAAGATCTGACCTACTTTTTAACATTAGGTTCTTTTTGTGCTGCTAAGAAGTAGTATCTTCAAAAATAATTATTTTTCATCTTTGTGCCGAAATACAGGTACTTTTCCATAGAGGAAACTGCATTTTCTAAGCAAATTAAGTTTTTTACTAAAAGAACTTAACTTGACATCAACACTAAGAGTCTACTTCAGAGCATTTAATGTTTATTAAAAAACCAAGCAATGTATCTAAGAGAGAGACACACTCACTTCAGCACAGGCTTTTAGGCAGGTCTTCTTAAAGCCCAAGAGCTCCAAAACATCCTTTTTAGATGGATCTGCCTCGAATGTTTTCTGTATTATATGTCTTAAGACCACAGAAAGCCCAGCTCGGCAGAATTTGTCATCTTTCACAACAACAGCAGGTAAACTGCAGCTCTGCACAACCACTGGAAGCTGACACCTGGAGATTAAGTGGACCTCAAGGTCGCCAGCGAGGTTTTTTGTCATGCACTGATCACCCACATCTTCGCCAGTTGGCACTAAAAAAACTTTAAATAATTTGCAGTCACAGTAGGATAGCAAAAACAGTGAGATAGATGTATGAAGAGGAAAGATACTATCTCTGTACTGATGAGAAAAAGCCAAATATAAATGTTCTTCAGCGACATTATCTTTCATCTTCTTCCTGAGATGAAGTTCCTGAAATAGAAATCAGAATATGACATCCATAAAAGAATACAGAATAAAAAGAAATGTAAAAAAAAAATTTAAATCACTGGTTCTTCCACTATCTGCTACAACTGATTTTGACACAAGACACTAGTAAAGACATCCTGCCTGAATAATTGGCAGGCCCCTTTCTGAGAGAAAAGAATGATTTCACATCTACACTACCTTTTCACATACAAGATCATGGATAGGAAAATTACCTCTGTAAATTTTTTTTTTTACATTTTAGCATATTTCTGACATCAACTAAAACCTAAAGAAAATGTTTACTTTTCAATTTTTAAGTGCATAAACATTTTAGAGCAAGGCTTTGGTTTTTTTACATTAAAATCTCCCACAATATTAATCATGCATTATTAAAAAAACAAGTTCCTGAGCACATATCTACAACAGTCAGTTCCCTACTACAAACATCTGTCTTTTTGTAACTGCTAAAAGGCATTTACAGCAGGTATTTAGGCCATGGGAAATAATATTGGTTTCTGTATTAAAAATTAATCTAGAGTTGGATAATAACTGAAGGACTCATAAGCAAATAAACATTCATCTCATGATACTACAAAAACACCTCAAACACACAACTACTTCAAAGCAGTCGAATTCAACAGCAGCAGAGCTGAAATTAGTATCTTCTAAAAACTCCCATTAATTTTCCTTACAGTGGGTTGAAAGCTACATTTTTCCTACTACAATATCCCATAGGAGTTTAACATAAGGCACCGATGCAGTAATTTTTCTGCTCCATCACTCAGCAGAATTGCCCATTACCTGAGGGATGACAGGTGGCACTGAAAAGCCTCAGACACTAGATGGCCCTCTTACCACAAGCGACACAGAGCACGGGGAGGAAGAGAAATTTAAATCTTGCTGAGAAAGGCCAGAATAGGGTTTTATATACATATATATCAAGTACGACACTGGAACAGCATCAGTCTTTCACATAACTGTCTAGATTAACAAGGTCTTTGCACAATTACAATTGCTTGCATTTTTACCAACGCAAGTATTTTAAAATAAAGTTTTAATTTTATACATCTTGATTATTCTATTTATTTTTTGCCATGTAGATATGTACATCACACTTACTATTTTGTATTACCTACCACAGGACCAAAACAATCCTCCAAAAAGAGGGAGTGAAGAAATAAAATCAAGTCCACCTGACATTAACAATACTAATGCCTGTTACAGTGACACATTTTTAAACCATTAAATGACAAGAACAGTGGCTCTGCTACAAATACTCTTGCTTTTCTTTAATTAATACACTGCCACACAAAGAACAGGACAGTACACAAGGCCATACCTACTTCACCACAAAATATTTGGGTAAATTTTGACAGCATGGAAGTTGAGACAGACTCTACACTCTAAGGGCACCTCTGTGGTAGAAATCATCCAGTGAAGGCACTGCCACAGAGGTAAATCAAGAAGAGTTTCTGCTACCATAGTCACACCCATAGTTTCTAGCATTTAAACTCCTATTCTTGACTACAGTACCTCTTTCAATAGCAAAAAGTACCATTCTACGCATTTGGGTTAATATTTCTGTTCTCCACGGGAACTCAAAGAGCTCACAAGTCCATCTTTTGCTGGGCATGCAAAACACTCACACACATTCACCTTATCACTGAATTTTTTTCTTCTAGTTGATGTTCCTGGACTCAATCAGCTATACTGGTCATTTTCATGCTATGCAAAACTGCTAAATATTTTGGTAAACTCTGACAAAGTTTCGATTTCCAAAGTATATTACCCTATAGTTTCCATCTCTTAATCACCCAATCTTACAATTTATTTTTAAAAACTTCTTACAAGTAATTTTAATAAACTGGGCTTCCATAATGACTGCAACTTGATACACAGGTCATTAGAATACCAACACGTTCAGTCTGGATTTATTTGAATTGTTAGTTACTGCAAAAATTTCTATGTCCCTCCACCACACCAGTAAGTGAACATCTCACAGACTTTCCTCTCAGAGAGACTTGCAAGGTGGAAGTTTCCTGTGTTCCTGTTACACATGTGAAAAAGCAAAAGCACAAAGAGAATTTATAGTTCAGTGTCACACTGGAAGTCTGTCCTAGGTTAAGCCAAAAATTTGGACATTTTTCCTTAAGGGCTTTGTTGTTTGGTTGGCTGTGAGATTTTGGGGATTTTTAAGGTCAGTCTATGACAAGGAAAATTACAGCCAGGCTAATTTTATTCTCAAATCTCTCACACGAGAGAAACTACAATAATCTGTCCAGGAGTTCTGTCTATAAGTAACTTTACCTCTGTTTCCTCATTGCTTCCTGTGAGAAGAAAGGTGTTTTTGAATCATCACTTCAACTGAGCTGTACACCCTTACACTGCCACATTCCACCCCTTTCCCATATTTTACTTCTGAGAATTCCTCCCAACATTTTGTCTCTAAGCACTGACATTATAAAGTTGCTTCCTATATTTTTTGTTTCCAATACCAGTGCTCTTCCACACCGGTTGGGCTCTGCAGAGTCTATATTCCTTGTGGATTTATGCACAGATTTTCAATTCAAAGACTTTGCAACTTAGTGCAAAGCTTACCTGGTTGCCCATTCCCACTTAAGTCTTTTCACAAAACTACTTCCCATCCATTAAATGTGTTTATTAATTCCTTGGCAGCTTACTGAGACAAAAGCAGACACAGACATACACAAGAAAATGAAATGTGCAATACAGAACTAACCAAAGCTAATAAGACATTGCACTATATGCTCACAGTATTTTTTCCCAGCACTTTTTTCTCTAATTAGACCATAAATTCTGTGGGAAGAGATGGATTTTTATTCTATTTGCCATATTTACAGTAGCCACTGTTTGAAAGAGAGAAAATGAAAAGCAATGATCAATACAGGATTTGCACCATAACTTAAAAGAAAATCATGTTGCCTACCTTTGGTATAAAAGACACCTACTTAAAAATTATAAATATTATGTCAGTGTAACTTTCACTAGCTGTGCTGTTTCTTACCATTTTCTCTTCCCTTTCAACATGCACTAAACAATAGTTAAATTAGTTTCACTCAGCTGCCCTTTTAACAACCTAATAAAGAAAAACACTGCTTTATAAACAAGCGTTTCCCATAAAAATTAAAGACAAATAAATAAGTACATAAACATCCTCTTCCTTTTAGTCCCTGAAAAAAATCCTATTCATTTGTTGATTACTACACAGTAAAACGGAACTTTTGTTAAGCAGCCACGTTAGCATTTGAGAAACGTTTAATATAATGCCACTTAAAAACGCGGCAAATATCTAACTTAGTGCAAAGCACTATTTGTGCTTTAAGGCGCATAACTTGAGAGCCTGGAGTTCTATTTCCATCCAAGACGATCCATTTACTGGATGCGTTCAGGGCCACCCCTGCACAGGAGGGGGAAAGCACAGAAGAGCTTCGGACCCGAGCTTCAGGCAGGTCTACGAATGAAGTGAAAGCTGTGGACAGCTCTGGAGAGCCAGACGCAGGCGGGCCATGGGGGACAGAGCCGGGACACGGGGGACAGAGCCGGGACACGAGGGACAGAGCCGGGACACGGGACGGTACCACACGCCTGAGCTCGGCTGCTGCAGAGAGCGACTCCACCGAACCAGGACTCCCTCGCAGCCCCGCTCCCTAAAGCCTCTGCTCCCAGCTGCTCTCGGTGCCCAGGCAGCGCTGCCAAACCGACCCTGAGACTTCACCACCGCCACCTTCCCTCCGTCCTGCCCTTTCTCCCGCTCCTTTTCCTTACCCCGGCCCGGCCGCTTCCGCCCCGGCTCCGCCCCTTCCTGCACCGCCCCGGCCCGCACTNGGGAGGTTGTGAGAGGGAAGAGGGCGTTTGGTAACAGGAAGAGGGAATTTTGGGGTTGGGAGGGGAAGAGGGGTTTGGGAGGAGGGGAGGAAGAGGGATTTAGGAGGAGGCAAAGGGGTTTGGGAGCGGGGGGGAAGAGGGAGATCGGGAGAGGGCAGAGGGGTCTGGGGAAGAGAAAAGGAATTTGGGGTGGGAGGGAGGAAGACGGGGTTTGGGAGCGGGAAGAGGCTTTTGGGACGAGAAAAAGGGAGGTGAGAGAGGACAGTGAGGGTAAGTTTGGGTGGCAGAAATAGGGTGTTTGGCAGGAGGAAGGAAGAGGGGAGCCCTCAGGCACAGCTGGCCGCTCTTCCCTCGGGCCCGGGTGAGCTCTGGGGGCCCGGAGGGAGCGGCGGCCGCGCTCTCACTGTGGGACACGGTGGTGCCAACACGGGCACGCCGGAGCCGCGGCTCTGAGGAGGTCCGTGCGGGGCAATAATGGTTGTAGGAGGGTGGTGTTTTGTTCTTTTGGGCATTCCGAAGTGTTGCTTTCAGATGAGAGGCCTTTCCTTCGTTTGTAAAAAGAAATCCCGGGGAGAAATTTGCAGCGAGTATGTTGCGGAGGGTCAGGTCGTGGCTCTGGCGTAACTGTTTCAGAAATTAGTTTTTAACTAAAGTTTGCTTCTCTCTCTGAGAAATTATCAGGAGGATGATACCCAGGGATTTGTACACTTGATAAGTTTCACTGTGAACGTTGAATGATGCAAAGGTGAAAACAGTAGTGGAGGTTTACTCAATTTACCATGGCTTAAGCCAATGAGCAGTGACATGTTGAAACGTCTTCAGGTCCACTTTCTGCAGAATATTGGAGCCCAGTGGTAGCAGGGCTTAGCAAATCTCAGTTGTGCAGGTACAATGATCACAAAATATCCTGAGTTGAAAGGCACTCACAAGGATCATGCCATTTATCAGGAAAAGGATTCACGAGGAAAATACGTCACCACTGCTGCGTGGAACACGTGTGTTAGTGACAGCAGAAACAGATATGGGTCAAATAGTTGATGTCTTCTTTGCCACAGACTTGACCTGTAAGGTCTCCCAAGGCCTTTTTGCACAAGGTAGAGCTTAAGGAGGAGAGGAACTACAAGTTGTGGAAGAGGATTGAAGCAGGATTGTTTCCCTGATAAGTCCATGGGCCCAGGTAGACTGTATTCAAGGGTGTCAGGAACTGACAGTGTCTTCACGAAGCTGCTTTCTGTTATCTTTTAAAGGCCATGAGAGTGGGGGAGTTCCCAAAGACTGGAGAAAGGCAAATCTTGTCTTCATAAAGGGCAGGAAGGACAAGTAAGAGAACTGCAGACTGGTCAGCCTCATTCCTTCCTGCTGTGGAAGGATCGTGGAGGAAGCCATTTGTGGCATAAGAAGGTAAAAACTGGGAAGAGCCAGATCTACCAAGGATAAATCATGCCTGATCAATTGGCGTGTCCTCTCTGACTAAATAGCTAGATCTGGAGATGGAGGGAGTGTTGGATACCATCTGCTGTGGGCTTAGGGGGATATAATGGGAGCTTTAACTTACCTGAGGATATTATTGGAAAGGTAGAGCCAGTCTTCGTACTCACATGCACAGTGGGAGGATGAGAGACAGCACAACTTAAAACCTCCAATTCGAAGAAAGGAAATGAGGACAGTGAGGCATTGGGACAGGTTGCCCAGAAAGATTTTTGCATTCCTGTCTTTGGAGATTTTCAGGATCCAGCTGGACAAGTCGTGAGCAAGCTGGTCTGAATTCAGTGTTGACTTTGCATTGAACAGGAGGTTGCAGAGAGTGACCTTGTGGGGTCCCTTCCACAAGGAATGATTCTATAATCCTCAAATAATTCACTGTTTCTGTGGAGAAAATAGCAAATATAGGGCATTAGTGTAATTTTTAAAATACTGGATAAGCTGGTTACAGTGATATTGATTGGAATACTAATTTAAAAGAACATTATAAAATATGTTGTAGAATAGAATGTAAAATTAAGGATGCCAGTACTAGTAACTCCATAGCAGGAGATCTTATACGTGTCTCAAAAGGTTCTTTGAAGACGATGACAGGGAAATTAGAACTGATTAATACAATTGTTCTCATTAATACAGTTATCCAGACTACTGAAGTGCGTGAGTTTTGAAATGTCCCTTGTGGAAAGTAACTGAGAAATTATCCTGTCATAAATCAAGTGCTGATTAAGATACTTACGTAGCAAAACCTGAAAATAGAAATTAATTTTTTCCTGCTTTCAAGATTTTTCTTGACCTACTCTTTTAAGGCTCATCAGATCTGAAAGTGACCTGGAAGAGGCATTATTGGTAAATAAGCAAAATCTGCTACTGTCACTGTTAATAGATGTAGTCAGGAAGAAGGTAAATTCTGAGGAACAGAAGGATCCAAAGTGACAGGGAAAAGGGAATTGATTTTATGGTGGTAAATGAAAAGCAGTGCAGTGAGTGTGTTGGAAGGAATTATAAGCTGTTGATTCACGTGACTGTGTTTTAAGGTAACTGCTACAGATCTTGAAGGTAGCTGAAAAGGATATGTGAGTGAAAGGCCTTTTAATCATAAGTGGCAGTAAAAAATAAAAATACTGATGAGTCTATAAAAGGATGGCATAATAGCAGAAGTCCATAATAGCATTGCAATATAAATAGAAGATGTGTACTTTCTTGGAAACACATCTTTAGTAGTACACCTGCCTCAGAAAATAATACGAATAGGAGCTCAGAAACAGATGGTTGGAAATATGACCATGTCTGAAAATGTAATGGAAGTAGATCCATTTACCTGCAACTTATGATGATTAAGATATGGGCAGGTATGCAAAACAGTAGATGGCAAATGAATGAAAAAAAGAGGGCTCCTACACCCTATAAATCTAGTAAGTTTTAAATTGGAAGACCATGTGTCCTTTAGAGTGCACAGTTAAGGTTGATTGTATTTGGCAGAAGAAAATAGTATACTCAAGAAATGAAAGAATCCAAAACTTCTTGGATGTTTTAAGAATAACAACTCGCTGATTGACATCTATGTTTCCCCATGGATTTAAATCACTTAGAATAGCCCACCTTGGGGGGTAACAGGGGCTGAGGTTGAGAAGGGTGCATTTAGGGTTAGGCTGATGGGTTGCAAGAGGTTGTGCTTGCTTGGTGCAAAACCTGTTCTGCTCAGGGTTCAAGGGTTTTAACACAGCCCTCTGATCTCACAGCTGCATTATCAATCTAATACAGAAAAGACAGTGTCATACTCACTCTTTTCTAAACAGCATTTAAATTATTTCCTATACAAAGATTCCACTTCAAGAAGAAAGTCAAGGAGGTCTGTCTTGCAGAATAGCCTATAGCATCATCATTGAAACACTCTGCTGTCCTTGTCTGAAGGCTGTCACATTGCTGTATGCTGACTTGGCTGCCAGAGGAGCAGTTTGTGCATGAAAACATGAATGAATGAAATTGGATCTTAGGTTTATAAGTGTCAAACCACTGTTTGATACTTAGAAACGGTTTGATCTGCGAACATCTGGGAAGGGCCATTACCTAAAGCAATAATTTGCCTTTTGGACCAGGACAGCCATTGTTAGTAGCCTGTTTGACAGCAGTGTTATTGTGGTCCCATAAGGAGAGTATAATTATCAATTTGATTTTTTCAGATGATGATATTTTTAAGACAGTTATTGATGTGTTCATCTTTCCATTGAATATACTTCCCTTCTCTAACTCACTAATAGATTTTTTAAATTTGAAAATACATTCCTAAACTGAGTATACTTGAACTGTTTACTAAGCCCAGTTTCCTCTCTTCTCATGAGAAATTTCCTGTGATATGTTAGTCATAAGTGTAGTGGCCTGGCACATTATAATTGTCCTCAAGAACAGAGAAAGAATTGCTGCAATTACATAGCAAATAAAAGAATAAATATGGAGAACCCTTTTGAAATTTGGGGTTTAGCAGTTCCTTTCAATATATGTCTTTAAAAAGCTAGAGCTAGAAACAAATCTGGGAAGTGTTACCTTCAGAGAGATGAAAATTGAATTATGTTTACATTTTTTCTCAAAATATTAGAGAATGGCTGTTGAGGCTGCCTGTTTCTCATGTACACAAGTATATATTCCTAGTAGAATTCCTCTTTTGCTCAGAGAAGAACTTGAAGGATTTTTTTTTAACAGGGAGTTCCAAACAGTTTCTGAAATTAATGTTTTGATTCTGAGGTTTTCATTCAACAGAGGGTTTAGCAGAGTCCTGGTTTAAGAGTGTGTGGTACTGACACTTGGAAGGCATGTTCACAGAACAAAGAAATGCAGGACATAATCTACCCACAGATCTCAAGAGCAGCCTGAACATTATCAGAGGTAGATGGATAAAGAAAAGGGGATATGTGCTTTCTGTGCTCTGTGAATTCACTTTTTGTGATCATCAGAGAGAGACCGAATTGCCAGGACGGGGCTTGCGCTGCAGTCTGTGCTTGATCAGTGATACAGCTGAGTAGCTGGTGGGTAGCACTTCCTGGCAGAAGTTCTGTGGCCACCAGAAAATGATTTGTCAAGTAGCAAAGATTAAGGAAGAGAGAGCAGGCTCTTGAAGAGGTTTCTTAGCTCTCTGCTGGGTCCATTGATAAAATCCCTATGAAGTTCTATATGTTGAACTCCTTGATGATCTCAGTCAAGTGATTCTCTGGTGTCTCGTGAAAGCTCAGCATGAGATAAAGGTTCCTGGGGACTTGCAGGCAGGTGTTGAGGGAGCAGCCTGCCAGTGCTGGTGTTTTGGCCAGAGAGGTAAAAGTTCACTGCCATGAATATCAAAAGGAATTCATCAGATAAAACCTTAGAAGCTTCAGCTGAAAAAGCTGTCCAGACAGTGCTTTTGATGAAAGAACTGATGAAAGGCTTTTCAAGTATGCCTTCTAAATTATTGTAGGTAAAAACCCAAACCCACAAACATCCTGATGTGTTTTAAATGAGACTTAAAGGGATTATTAGCAGTAACACTTCTCATACATTTTTAGAAAAGGTCAGGAAACTTCCCATGTTATTTCTTAAATTAATTGTCATTTACTGATTTAAGTTAGGTATATCTTTGTAGGAACAATTTCTGGTGTAAATGCTGTTCCTTAGAGTTTTTTAAAGAAATTAACACAGTGCTCCAGAGTGCAGGAATATATTGCTATGAGACAAACAGTTTTTTAAAGTCATTGTAACATTTTCCTCAGTTTATTCTATTTCCATGGACACTGTGGCATCTCGCAGCTCTGGATAGTCATTATCTGACATTACACTTAGACTGTCACATGAGTATGTGGATAGGTCACAGTCTGAGTTACAAATTTTTTCACTGTTTCAGCTAAATTTAAAAATGTATTTTTCAGCTATTTTATAGTTGCTTTTAAATGATCAACGAGTTAGAAATCACTGTATGTGCAAAAAGTGTTAAGGAGAAGGGTGGTAATTGCTTTTCTTGAAGTTAATATTTATTTTGCATACTTTTCAATATATTTATATATTAACTATCAAGGATATTAATTTTTTTTTCATTTACGTAAGTGTGATGAGTTTCATTTCTGAATATCATATATGCCAAAGAATGAATTTGACATTTCAGATGTCCAGTCATATTCTAAGTTCTGCAGCACGGAAGTTCACAGTCATCTTCTAATGATAATTAATTCACATATAATCCTTGCTGTGGTTTAATATAATTTCATTTCAAAAGGAAAAGAAATCTTCTATTTGCCACACGCTGTTTGAATTATGCTCCACGTGAATAAAGTTGTCATTGTTTTTCTTTTTTCTTTTAACTCACGTTGAAGACACAACTATGGCTGCTACAGTGAACTTGGAGCTGGATCCCATTTTTCTGAAAGCCCTGGGCTTTTTGCACTCAAAGAGTAAGGACTCTGCTGAAAAGCTGAAGGCACTTCTTGACGAGTCGCTGGCCAGAGGAACTGACTCGAGCTATCGTCCCTCTCAGAAGGTACTGGTCTTGGGGAGCACGGCTCCTTTCTGTGTGCCTTAATAAAGCTCCTGCTGTTCCTGGTTCCTCTTTTACAGCTGAAAAGTTAAAAGAGAATCAGAAGTTGAGGAAAAAGTAATTACGGAGTGTTCATATTCATCATTCCCTTTTTCCATGCAACATAATCCTTTCAATTAATGGAAGTTAATGGGAAAAAAAATCTCTTTACCTTGTTGATCCACCAGGACTTAAAAGAGATATTCAGCATTATATCAGACATGCTGTGTAAGGTGCACCCAAATTTACATATTTCTGCAGTTTCATTTCAGAGCTAAAAGTTCTTTAAGATACAGGTTACCTTTGCCACAGAGAAATAAGAAACAAAATAAGCTATTTACCAATAATGCTGTATCTCTTTCCTTGAAATTCTGTTGATGAAGTCATATGAGAAAACCACCAAATGGTTCAAAGCACATATTAATTGCAGGCTGAAACCATTGCTGTCCAATGGACAAACATTACTTTTCATCTACTGAAAATCACTGAACACCTGCTAGAGAGAATATTTGACTCTGAGATGAGCGTATGGAAATAGCCAAGCAGGGACATCCTCATGGTGCTGTGTATTGCCATATGGATAATGAGGTCTTGTTCTCCCCTAGGATGCCTGCATGTCAGCCTGCTGTGTTCTAATGATGGTCTGTATGCTGATACATTTGCAATATTTCATTTCTACATGGCTCCAAATAATGAAAAGATGCTAGTACTGCTCAGCATACATCATGCTTTACTGTGTGGTCTGACTCCTTTCTGTTCATCTTGTTAACTCCCTGAAACCCAACGCAGGTCTCAAAACTCTCAGGTGCCCTTTATCTCAGAGCTCAAAGAAGAAATGTATGGTTTAAAGAGGAAGCAGGGAGCAGAATAACAGTGCAGAGAGGTTTGGGAAGCCAATTCTAATAACAGCTTGGCTGGAAGTCACCTGCCCTCGGGTGAAACTGAGATTCAGGCCAGAGGAAGAAATCTTTCATTCTCCTCTCTTCAGTATATATCCAATATCAGCAGGACTGCAAAAGTCAGAAATGAAAAAAAGTGCAAGAATTCCTTTCCTTGCATTCACAGGCTGCAGGGTTAATTTGTGTTTGACCGTGAAATCCAAGAAGAAAGTAGGGAGCACAGGATTACCACAGTCAAGTCAAGGAATTCTGGAGGGCTGAAGCTCAGGGCTTAGGACCTGTCCCAGTATACAGCAGAGAATTGCTCCCATCTTACCAGCTGGGAGGGGGTGCCCATCAGTATGACTGGTCACTCATTTACAGGCTCTCCTGATTATTACCCATTTGCTGACATTAATGTGTCATTAATGAGAACCATTGATTTCTGTTGAGATCTAAGTTTATTAATCTGATAGACAAATATGGACTGAGATTAAGAGAAGGTCAATATTTCTCTCCATGAAGGAATGAATTATTCATGTCTGGTTATATCAGTTGTCAGCTTATGTTTTTAGCTTATACTGAATTTTGTCCTCAGAACTATCTGAAAATTCATGTTCATTACCTCTTTGAATTTTAAAAGCAGAAACATCTCCTTTTAAATTAATGTTCCAAAGAGGATCTGTCTTTGGAAAAAGAGCACCTTTTCCTCAGAAAGGTGAGTGGTAAGGGAAGATTTTATTAATTCTCTGCAATTTAAACACTTATTTGTTGATGCGATATGAAAATAGTTTAAGAATCTTTTTTTAAATGTATATGTAGATGATCAGTGTTGTATGGCATATTGTTATCTCACTAATTGCAAATTAGGTAGGAATTCAATAGCAGAATTTGGCTTCAATTTTTTGTTTCTGTTTCCAGGAAGTAGAGCAACCAAAAGTATCTGTCACCAAACCCATTAAGCAAGAGCCTAAAGCTTCATCCAGTTTGCCTTCTGGCAACAACAATGGCAAGACCACTGCATCAGAAAAGGTGAAAAAAGAAACAGAAAAGAGATCTGCAGAAAAAGTAAGTTATTTTTTATTCTCTAGTGAATTAACTTGGTTAATAAACTCAAAGGTGTTTTAGACAAAGGCTCCCCTTTTCAATTCATTGTATCTTCAGCTCATCTAGCCTGCAAGCTACATTAGCCAATCATGTTGTCATTTAGGCAATCTGATAAATCTCTTCTTGTAATTGTTCTGTGATTGTTTTCCCTGCTCATTGTGGGGAGGTTGGACTTAAGGGGTGCCTTCCAAACCATTCTGTGCTTTAAATCCTAGGAGATTATCTCATAAAAGATTACTAAAATGTAGCATGCTGAAATGTGATATTCCCAAAGCTTTTTCAAGGATTTTGAGGTGAAGTACAAAAAGGGAGCTTGAGCTTCTAGTTCATAAATATTTTGACGAAAATATGTAATTAAAGAAAATACATTGTGTGTATGCTGCATAAAGTACACCTTCTTATACTGCTAATATAACTGTTCAGTTTTAACTCATTTTAATAATCTGCTAGCTTGTTGCATTTTCACATTCTCTGTGTGTGTGTTTAATAGACGAAAGGGGATCCTGCTGAAGGAGCTGATGCACCAAAGAAGCCCAGGGTAGAGAAGCAAGAGGCTCGTTCCTCTCCTATTACAGTTCAGACAAGCAAGGATTTATCCATGCCTGATTTATCTAGCTTTGAGGAAACCAGTGCTGATGACTTTGCCATGGAAATGGGATTAGCCTGTGTTGTTTGCAGGTAAGTCAACAGTGCTTCTTTCCAGCCAGGTGTAGTTACCTTTTTTTTAATTGAGCTAATGCTTCTCAAAGTTTTTATTCCAGAAATAACTTAATCACTTAATATCCAAAATTGATAATACATTTAAGGCTCCTTCATGAATGAGAATGGTTTCTTGCAAGTGGAACTTTTAGAGAGTGAACCAGCTTTTCTTCTGCAGGAAAGGACAAGTGAAAAATAAAACTAGATAAGATGCAAAATCTATCATGACAAATACATTTTTCAATTATTGGAAAACAAAATATTAATGGCTAGCAATAAGCATTTTTTTAAAAAATCAGTTCTCATCTGAAAGCACTTTCAGGTGGTATTAATATGAGATCTGTATGTGTTGCTCTTCTTTTCCTAATCATTTGACATTAGTTTACACATAGCCATGTTTTATCAGCAAATATATCTTGCAGTGAAGACAGGTTGTTTTTAGGTTCCAGTAAGGGCTCTAAAAGTGAACTTATTAACATGGTACAAGCAGTCCGTTTTGTGTTAACAGATGTACAAAATACTTTTGAATAACTACCCTAGGATCAAATCACTCACATCAGGATTTTGTTTCACAGATCATTTATATCCTTGTTAGGCCCCAGTGCTGCCAAAAGGAACAGTTTGGCTCTCCCAATTTTACCTCCTTCCTTGGACTGTTTAGAGGGGGTGTATTGCCAGTACAGTTTGTGATCAGCTGAATCAGCCCCTGGATCAGCTCTCCACGTGGGTTTTTTAGTAGGTTTGGGTTTCAGTCAGCTAAGAGTAAATGCTTATGCTGGCACATGTGTGGATGCAGTAGTGTAGAGCTAGGACAGAGAAGAGGGACAGGCCTTTTGGCAGCAGTGTGCATTTTAGCTCAGCTTGAGTCAGTTGGGAAATGGTGTCTTATAATATTATTTTTTCATCATTTCCATGGTTATTCCTGTTGTGAAGATAGGAAAGTGTTGTCAGTGCACAGAGGATAAATTTCTGTAGTTAGAGATGGTTATACTGGTGACCAGTTGGGGACTGATGGGATTTCATGTTATTCATGTTATTCATGTGTTAGCTCAAATTTTTAGTTTCTTGTTATAGACATTGAAAAAGGAAGAAGTATATAAATATCTGAACTTTACCTTTTTTCCTGCAAATTCCATTTTTCCTGTCTCCTAAAAGAGGCAAAGCCCCATTCAGTGGTATGTTAAAATGCTACTAAAAATAGTAAGGTATTACCTTGTTTGGCAGGAGGGGATAATGAAGTTTTGTTTATACAGTCTTGACTGCTGTGGATGATTAATTCTGTGTCTTCCCTGGCAAAGAAAAACACTTGCAGGCATAATGAGAAATGTCTGCAAAGTAAAAAACAGAAGAAAGAAAATGCAATTCCTGTGCCCAGTGTAGCCAAGACTTTGAAAGGCACAGGCCAGACGCATGGTTCCATTAGCTGTTCCACAATCCATGTTTATTTAACCTGGCTGCTGAAGGCTCTGCTTCTACCCGTTCATGGTCACCAACTTGAGTGTTCTTGCAAAAGATGTATCTACCCTGGCTAACTGAAATATCTCTGATGCCAGACAGAGGGGGAAGCACTGCTGGGGAAGGAACAACTCATTAGAGAGAGAGTGGCAACAGTCACCCCAACACTCTGGATTGTTTTCATTTTGCATGGAACCCCCCGAAGCTGATGTCACGTAGGTTGTCTGTCTCTGGCTCACACTGGACTGGATGTTTCTCAGAGGACATATGCTTTAAAGTTCTGAATCCAGCACATTGGTCAGACAGTATTCCTCTATTTATTGCACCCTTTTTGGGGTAATATCTTGAGCCAAAATAATAACATCCCTGTACACTTTTTAAAATTGCATTTTTTAATAACTCAATTATTCAAACAGTTATGAATGAAAACATGTCAAATTGCAGAGTAGGTGGAGTTCATAGCAAAAGAGGTTATATTTATATTGTTTAAGAAGGCAAACTAACAAGAACCCAGCTGTGGGTTCACAAATGCAAAAAAGTGCTTTTGTACATTAACTACTCCTTTTTAGAGATGTAAAAACTAAAGCAGGGGCATGTAATGTTGCTTCAAGATTTGCCAAGTGTCAAATGTATTTTCATAGTGATTAGGAGTAATTATTGTTGATGCCTGGGGTGTTTTTCTTCTTGTTCTTTTATATCAAGTTTGTTGTTCTTTTTTACTAAGTTAGGCATAAGAAGGGAGGGAGTATTAAAATAACTTCATCCTCTCCAGTACTTGTAGGCTGGGAAAAACAGAACAACTCATCAGTTATGGAAGCTCCTCACTGGTTCCTCAGTTGTACAAAGAGGAAATACAACATGCACTTTGTAGATGATAGCGAAGTTTTCCTTCCAAAAACATTTTTTAAAGGACTGGTTTGGAAATAACAACCTGATTTTCTATCAATACTTGTTTGTTTGGTTGGTTTTTGAAGATAAAAAATCATTAGGTTTGTTTCTTAGTCATCTTATAATTTAAAAGTAGGTGGTTTAACTTGTTTCTGAGCATGAAGAGTTCATGGGTTTTTAATCAGTTGGGGATTGGTTTTTGTAATTTTAAAATAGGGTGAGTGTCCCTCCTTGAGACTGTTTGTTCTGATCCAGTTTATGTAGGAATAAAAACCAAACAAAATGTCTTTTTAATATCCTGAATGTAAAATAATGGACCCTAGAATTTCAGAAAGGTTTTCCCTTTCTGCTTTCAAGTAACCTGTTTAAAAGAGAAATCTTTCTTAGAAAATGTTCCAGTACTTATATGGACAATACCTTCAGACTTTGTTTTTCTGTTATATAAAGAAATAAGGGATTACCTTTCCCCATGTATCTACAAATAGAGTTTCCATGGTTACCTGGGTACCTGCTCCTCGGGGATATGAGCAAAAGCAGCTTAGCAATTAAATAGCTTGATTTGTCATCTGAAAGAAGGAATCGTTAGGAAAATGGTATTTGGGTAATTCACAGGCAGACTCCCAGCCATGTATATATCACTAATGTGTCATTTATACAGCATGATTACTTTCAGCCAGGCCCACGCAAAATGAAGCCCTCATCACCAGCTTGCATGTTTGCTTCAAGGCAGGACTGCACAATTAATCCTTTCTATTCCATCTCTCCATGATCCTGGTATTATCTCACATTTCACGTGTCTGTTTATGGGGTAGAGACCAAAGCGATGGCTAATGAAACATCTTCAAAGTAGCGTAGAGCTTGGGTGATGATGCTTTTAAATCCTGCAGCAGAAAGCACTCCTACATGCTTGTCATTGAGAAATTATTTGTTCTTGAACTGTATTGCTCTGCAGCTGACAGCAAAATTACCCAAATGGAGACTGTCCCTCATATGCTATTATAATGAGGAAGTCGTAATTGGCGTGCTGTGATGTATCCATAAAATGCCCAGGTGAACCAAAGCGGGCAAGACTTACATCTCTACTCTAAAAATCAAACAGGGAAATCAAGACTGTCATATACACATGTTTAATAGAATGGAAGTCTTCAAATCTCTTGAAAGAAATTACCTTTAAAAAATACCAAATTTCTAAAATGTTAGGAAGAACTGATACAGGAAGAAAAGAAATACATTCAATTTGCCACAGATAGAAAATATATGTGAAAGGAAAAATATTTTTATTTTTTATCTTAAGCCTTGCAAAATTTTCAACAATTGCATAATCCTCTAAGTGCTTTCTCCCGTAATCTGTTCTTAACTATTTGCTCTGCAGGCAAATGACAGTTACTTTTGTGAATCAGCTAGTGGAGTGTCAGGAGTGCCATAATCTCTACCACCAGGATTGCCATAAACCTCAGGTGACAGACAAGGAAGTGAATGATCCTCGACTTGTCTGGTATTGTGCCCGCTGTACCAGGCAGATGAAGAGAATGGTAGGAGTCAGTTTTTTGTCTTGTGTGAGCACTATTTGAATACAGCAGGCTATTTCTACTGTGTGAGAATATTTCCTGGGCTAGACAAGTCTTAGGAAGCACATTGGAAAACCATTTTTCTCAGCAGTGCTACCCTTGCTGCAGCTGTGGTTTTTAATGTAACGTCTCAAAGACTATTCTGTAATACACTTCTTAAACAAAGCTTTATAAAAATCAGAAGGTGAGTGGAGAAGAGGAAAATAGGATTGTTTCCTGCTTGGCAAGCAGAAGTTAAAACCTTTTTTTTTTTATTTCAGGTGATACTCAGCTTTTAGTAA
This sequence comes from Hypocryptadius cinnamomeus, assembly GCA_013400635.1. Classification (NCBI taxonomy): domain Eukaryota; kingdom Metazoa; phylum Chordata; class Aves; order Passeriformes; family Zosteropidae; genus Hypocryptadius; species Hypocryptadius cinnamomeus. The sequence continues at coordinate 19,393 of VYZP01054782.1, forward strand.
TAACCCTGCAGTTTAAGTTTTCTTCTCAGCTTTGGATATGAATGATTCTTTTCCTGTAGGACAAGACTGCCAATTTCAATCTAACGTGTTGAATGTTCTCAGGGTCAGAAATAAGCTGACGGTAGCACATTTCAGTTTAAAAAAAAAAAGGATTAAAAAAAAAAGATATATTTTTTATTTATTTTGATATTTTGATTTATCTGCATGACTGTACAGTATCCTACCAGATTCCCACTCATCTCATTATGAGAAAGAAACATAAGAGCTTTGGGTGCATGCAACATCAGTGACTATAGTTCTGATGTTTTGAAATCACACCTAGAATACAGAAAAATACAGCAGAAAATGTGTTTTGAAACTGTTCTGTGATAACTGAGCAAGTGTTATCTGTTGAAATGGCTCCACTAAGAAACAAGGAAAGAAGGCAAAGTAAGATCCTGGCCTAGGATGTACCAACATTGACTGAAATATATGATTATTCTGATGATCTTCAGGCCTTTGAACTCAGAGGAGTGTTTCCTTGAGGTCAGTTCCTGCACAGGGTAGCCAGTTTAGCCATTGAGCAGTTGCCTTCAGTATGGCCTTTCCTTTTTTTGTTTTGGCATGAATTCTGGCATTTTGCTTGCCACTTCTTATCAGGCTCTTGCAGCCTACATCCCAGTACTGCTGGACTGTGTCCTTGTCTTCTGCAAGTTCACCTGTCTTTGCCTTAGTCCTGTAAAGGCCCAGCGCTTTCCTGCTCTCTAAGCATCAACGCTGCCACTCTTTCCACACTGAAATAGGAAGTTCTGTTCGGGATGCTTTTTGGCTGGACTCTGTCCTCAGTACCATACCCAGCACATCTCCACATCCCCTGTTACCTCATTTCTCAGGGACCATTAAACCTGAAATTGTAAAGGCCAAATTGCAATCTTAAAATGCTCGTGCTTTTTGTTAACAGTCAAAACAGTCCATGTTATGTGGCCCTTAACTTATTCAGTGTGGTTTTTTCCTGCCACTTACACAGGCTCAGAAGACACAAAAACCGCCTCAAAAGCCAGCTCCTGCAGTGGTTTCAGTTGCACCAGCTTTGAAGGATCCATTGGTCAAGAAACCTGAAATCAAGTTAAAACCTGAGACCCCACCAGCTTTTCTGGCATTCAAGAGAACAGAAGTCAAGGTAATGTAGTTTAAATTTACCAGAGGAAGAGTTTGTTTCACTGCACAGATAATAGATTGGTCAATTAGACCAATCTTTTCACGTAAGAACCATAATTTAAAATAGTCTCCTACACTATGTGGACTGAGTAGTACCAGAGCATAGTGGGTTTGGGGGGAAAAAACCTCACTTCACATGTGGATGCCCCATCTCTGGAAGTGTTCAAGACCAGGCTGGGTGGGGCTCTGAGCAACCTGGTCTAGTGGAAGGCATCCCTGCCTATGGCAGGGGGATTGGAACTAGATGATTTTCAAAGTCCTTTCCACAACCTGAACAATTCTATGATTCTATTAATTGTTTAAAATGCATTATTTGCTCTCTCTAGTCAAGTAACTTATGTGTATTTTGACGCTTGGAAGGCTTTTTCTCGTGGCAAGTGGCCTTGATAGTGCTGGGTTTACACTTGAATTTGATGATCTTGAAGGTCTTTTCTAGCCTAGATAGTTCTGTGATTCCATTGTAGGGAAAGTGTTGCTGACTTTATGAGATATAATTTAGGAGCTTCTTAAATATAATCTGATCTAGGGGGTGGCATTCCTGCCCATGGTGGGATGATATTTAAGGTCCTTTCCTGCCCAACCCATTCTGTGATTCTCATCTTTGGTTCTGTGCTGCCTCATGTTTCTGTTTTTCCAAGTTAAAACATTGTCATAAGGTCAAATTGGTCGAAGGTGGTAAACCAGAAGCAGTGTAATGAATAACAGAGTAGTCTAATAAAGCATGACCCTTTCTTAGGAAAACACAGCTTTATCTGAAAATCAAAGCAATTATTCATGTGCTCAAAGTTATGTTTGCCATTGCTCTGCCTGGGTGCAAACCATCATGAATATTAGGATGGGTGTTGCTCTAGCACTTACACTTGTGAATTATTTTTTCACCTCAGCAGAGTTCTCTCTGTGCCTAAACAGGTTGTAAGACCTGCAACCTGATTTCTTCCATCAACTTTACTGTTTAGAAGTTGTCTGGGTATACAGAGTAAAAGGAGTATTACTTTAATAGATTTAGTTTTTGTTTTAACCTGCCAATTGGTCTAACTCTGATTTAAAAAAACATATTATCCTCACCTGAAGCCTGGGGATTGTAGCGCTTAAGGTGTGGGAACTCACTGTGGATAGCACAGTGCTTCACAGGCAAAGGGAACCCATGTTTGCAGAAAGTTTGTCTTTTGCAGTACCCGAATGGGAAAAGACTATAGGATAGTACTTGTTTGTTTTTGTTTTTAAATACTGTCTGTGGTACAAGTTGCTAAGAACCAAGAAGAAAGGAAACAGTTTAGAAACTGCTACTTGGACAGTAAGACTGTAATAAATGCAATACTTAATTGCTCAGTGTCTAATTTTTGTCTGAGCATCTGTCAGCTTGTTGAAAAGTGACACCTGGTAACAACAGTAAGCAAATAAAAAAGAAGGCAAGCCACCACTTTTTATATAGTTCACAAACTTGAGCTTTTATTGTTTATGGAGGGATCACAGTGCTGTGTGGTAGTCTGCTAAGTGTGCAGAAGAAAGGGGAGAAAGGATACTATGTTCTGTGTGCCTGGGAGATTGAAAGTTGGCTGCACCTGGCATCCTTTCCTGTTCTAGTTAGTACTTTTCAACTGTGATGACCAGTGATGAAATATTGTCCACTGGGTGTTCCTGGGAAAAGAACTGAATCAGAGGCTCAGTGTATTCCTGCTGTGATGTGTTACACAAATAGATGCTGCTATAATAAGAATGGTTATTTATTTTAGACCTCAGCAGCAGTTTCGGGGAACTCTGCCAGTACAAGCGTTTCCTCTTCAGCAACGAGTGGCCTTACAGGATGGGCTGCTTTTGCAGCCAAAACCTCCTCTGCCAACCCATCAACTGCCAAACTGGGATCGACCGCACAGAGTGCCAGCGGGAAACCTGCAGCTTCTTCAAATAACCAGAAACCCGTGGGTTTGTCAGGGCTGGCGACTTCAAAGACAGGACTGGGGGCCAAAATAGCTTCTGCCAACAACAGCACAAACCCCGTTCAGCTGAAGCCTCCCCCGCCGCTCACCCTGGGGAAGACGACGCTGAGCCGCTCGGTGAGCAGCGACAACGTGAGCAAGGCGGGGCTGCCCAGCCCCAGCAGCGCCGCGCCCAGCACCGGCAGCCAGGCCGGCGGCGGCAACGGCAGCGGCGGCTCCGCGGGCAGCAGCGCGGGCGGCGCCGGCAAAGCCGCGGCTGACACCGGCAACCAGCCGGCCTCCCTGAAGGGCCCGACCTCGCAGGAGTCCCAGCTCAACGCCATGAAACGGCTACAAATGGTCAAGAAGAAGGCTGCTCAAAAGAAGCTCAAGAAGTAGTCTGGCCGCTAGCTGATGTTGTTGGTTGTGTTCCGTGAGACAGTGGCATTGGTGTTTTTCTTAAAGGAAATCCCACAGGTACCGGACTGAAAGAGGTTAAATCAGGGAAGCCCAAACCCTATGTAATACAGAAGGTCAAACTTTAATAATTCTGGTATTCCTTCTGCCTTTCCAAATCTGTGAATTGAATATGTTAGAGGAATTCATTATTACATGCTCCTGGTTTTGTAGCTCAAAGCACTGAAACTTGAAATTGTAGATGTCGGGTATTTTTTAATATTAAAACCCCCACATTTGTGTAGATACTTAATAAATTGAACTTGCTGAAACCATCATTCTTAAATGTTAATAATAAAAGGATTATTAATCTGGGAAGTCATTGCTACTCTTCTTTCGCCCCATATTCCAATACTTAAAAGGCTTCAGATGTTCAATATTGTGCAGTTTATTACCCCAAATTATAAAGCTTGTTAGAGGAAAAAATACTTAAATTTCAAAATTTAACTGTTCAACAACAGTGTATTTAGATTGAGATTTTTGGTTTGGCAGTTTGCTAAAATGGAACTGTTTTGGTTTTATACAGTGAGAAACTTCAACTAAAAGGATCAGAAGAGAGTCAAAACTGTCTTCAAGTTTTCTTAAAATGTAGAGAACCATCCTGTATTTGAGAAGTATCAGGTACTCCAGCTCTCCACTGTTATCCCTGAGCTGTTCTTCATGGTTTGTGCTCCCTCTCTTCATCCCAGCTGCTCCAGGTTGTGTTCAGGTTAGAATTGGCTCAAGGTGGGCACTGGAAAATGACCTTGAGTCTTGCTCTCTGTGACCAGCACGTGGCAATTTCCCTCCATTCCTTCTGTGATGAGGGGAGCATCTCTAACCATGAAAATATCTTGGACTGTATTGGGTTTGCATGGCCAGTGTTATTTTCTCCTTATCATACTCTGATTTGATGGGTAATAAGTCACATTAATCTTCCCAAAGCCGAGTCTTGCCCATGATGGTAATTAATGAGTGATCTCTCACTCCCCTTATCTTGATCTATGACCCCTCCATCTTATTTTTTCTGCCCCCCACCCAGCTGAGGAGGAGAGTGAGTGACAGAGCAGCTGGGCTGGGCACCTGACATCTGTCCATGGTCAACCCACCACACAGATTGGCACAGGTAGGTGAAAGCTACTGTTTTTCTTTGCCATCCTGTATTTTAAGTGTGTGTAAAGCTTGATACGTGGCAGCTATTTCCCATACCTCATTTCCTTTCTCCACAATTAAGATTTAGGCTAAAGTTCCTTAAACAGCCAAAGGAATAGTTTCATTTACTCAGGATTGCCTCAGCTGCCTGGAAAATTTGCATATTTTTTCAGCTATTATTTCCTGTAGAGGGAAAAAAAAGAAAGGTTTTATCTTTGTAGCTTCCAGGGCTGTGTAAAAATAACAGCACGAGGAGGAGGAATCCAGAACTTCTACTGCTTTTTGATCAGCCCATCCTTTCTCCTTTCCAGCACAGAGGATTTTTAATGGTAGCATAGTAGGAAAAGACACTGATGCGGTTTCCATTAGCAAACAGAAGGCATATTTTCTTCCTAAGTGTTAATCAGAAGACTGTTGCCTACACTAAGAAGTAGTGTGAAGATAGATTCTTTAAATGGCCAAGTGCTTCTATGTGAAGTGTTCATTCCAGTAGTAAAACCTGCTCCCAGAGGAGTGTTCAAGGTGGTAGCTGCCTCTGCCTTGCCTCTGAACATACATAAAGTTTTGCTGGTGAGAGTGCAGGAGCTTTCATCTCAACTGTGCCCATTACTTTAGGTACCACCAATGTGGTGAACCCAGGCAGAAAAAGAATTATCCTTGTTTTCAAATTGTGGTAGCTAATGCCATTTAGAATACTCCTGAGACCTGATTCAAGTGTGCCCCGATGTTTTTGCATCTATAAAAAGCACAGCACCACTTACTTAATTCTGAATGGAGGGACCCTACAGTCCATCCATTATAACTCTGGCATGGATGGACTGTAGGGTCCCTCCATTCAGAATTAAGTAAGTGGTGCTGTGCTTTTTATGCCTTTCTTTTGCCTCTAATAAGGCCAGGTCTGGCTGCACTCATCGATAGCACTGCATTAGCAAAATCTGCAATACAAATATGGTTTGCATCAGCAAAAGACTTTCTTCCACTGTAACTTTCCCAGCTTCCTAAATGAAATACAAAGTCGTCTTCTGTTGGTATAAAAATGTCACTTAGGATTGTGATTCTTTGAAGTATTATATCAGAAAGGATTTATAGCACAGACCAGGTCTTTTAAATCAAGTGTTCAGCTTGAATATGTTAGATAGGCACTGCTGAAAAATGGGGAAGATTGAAGGGAACAGTTGCTTTCTGCTTTGATGTTATAGTTAGGTTGGAATTAACAACTGTATTTTCAGGAAAGGAGTCTGTTCTACAGGCTTGTTTGACTGAAGTCGTGTGTCAGGTTGAGGAATGTAGTGTAGGGCAGGAAGAAGGAATGCCCGTCTGAAATTTGAGAAGCATGCCTCCTATTTTGTAAAAATAACTGGAAAATAGTCCTGTGATTTTTCTATCCCCAAACCAAATCGCTCTGTGATTTACCATAGAAATAGCTACCTGACTTTTCTTAAATGTTTTAGAGATGGGTGTGCTACTATTTTACTTCCACTTAAATAGGATGGTTTTTTCATAGATGCCCAACTTCTGATACCCTCAGTACTGTGAAATAATAGCTTCTGGTTCTGAAATAATAGCTTCTGGTTGTGAAATAATAGCACTCTGGAACTCTGGTTCCATGAGTGCTCCTTCTGGCTGGACTAGAGGATGCTGGTGATACCTGTGTCTGGAAAGAAGGGTCTAACACAAGGCTCTGTGAATTACAAAATGTTATATGCTACAGCTCATAGTGGTCACAATCTCAGGAGCAGCTGGAAAAGAACAGAGCTATGCTGACATTCGGAACCTTGAAGTGTATTTTTAAACTTTCTTAGTATTTTTGATAGTGCTTGAAAAGTTCTAATGTATTGATCAGTAAGCTAGGATGCATCCTAGAAATGCAGCATTTTCTCTGAGGCAACTATTTCTTCTACTAACTTTGCAGGCAGATCTTGGATAGCATCTCTTTACTTCTGGAAAACATCATGTTTAAAAAAATAAATAAGGAACATCTTTACAAAAATAGATTTTTATTATTACAATAATTTAAAAGAAGATTTTTTTCTATTTCCCAACAAACAGTATTGTAATAGGAATTATCACTAACAGATCTGTGGGAACAAGGATTATCATCGCTGTGTTTCCTAGTGCAGGTGGTAGGTCCACTTCATCTATCTTCATTTTTAAAAGCTATCTTAAAATGACAGCAAAAGTGTACTTTAGTGTTTGAAGGAGGTAATTACTCAGTGAAGCTTCCAAAGATGAAAAGTCAGAAGGAATAATTCTTCAATCTGTGTTTGCATTGAAAAGCTGAACCCCTGCTCAAAGATCACCTAGGCAAAGGGAAGATGGTGAAGCACAGAGGTGCCAGAGATCAGAGCCTGGGACTCTGCTGTGTACTGGCTTGGACACTTTCTGGGTTCCAGGTTATCAATGGCAACACATAAAAATATTCCCTGAATGGAGAAGCACTTCAGTTTGAGTGGACCCAGTCTTGGAAGTACTTGTACATATTTATTGTCACACCAGCTCAAGTAAAACACACATTTGAACAAATGCAAGATCAATCCAGCAAACTGCAGCCTGTCCCTGCTTCAATCAAAATAAATTAGTTTTGTCAAATAAGAAAGCTCTTAGAATACTGTAACCTTCCCTATATTTAAAAAAAAAAAAAAAATCCAGAGGCAAAACCATTGCATATTCTTACGAATTTCTGGAGGCCTAACACAGCTCAGTTTCTAGTATTTAAAGCACTGTCTTAACAAAAATGTGACTGAGCAACTCTAATATGAATTGTTGTAAATCCTTAATTTGGAAGGCTTTAGATTCAAGGAGCGTCTCTTAATTTTCTGTAATTGCTGTTTGCATTCATCTGTTTTAAACAAAAATAAAAGTTTGTGATACGTTCATAGTATCAAATGATAATGGCTAACAATTTGAATTTCTGAAATGGACTAAGCCAATCCACCTGGGTACCTAGTTACATACTTTTACTGGCTCCCAAGTTACAAGGCTACAATAAAGTTATATAATTATCCCGCAGTATAAAAATTATTATGGATCCTAGTGCTACAGGGATTTCATTTGGCCTACTAGGAGTTCCCAGCTCCCCCAGAAATTCAGGTGGTCAACTCCAGTATATTCATCCTTCATCCCTTGTTACTTCAGGATCAGGATACCTATATTTTGGAGAGCAGCATTTGAGTACTCTTTGAGACACCTTCACAGAGTCTGATTCTTCATGGGGAATGTACCTAACACTCAAAATCTGAGCTCTCCCTGTGACTCAAGCTGAGTTCTCAGCGCTAAAACTTCAGAAATCTTTTTTTTCCTCTTTCCCTTGATTAATTTCACTGTCTGAAATACAAAACTTCATCACTGTGCTTACATGACTGCATTAAGCCTATTAAGTACAATTCAGTCATTTCTAAAACTCGTTCAACTATTGCAAAGTATAAATCTTCTCCAAATAAAATATTCTAAATTGTAAGACAGAGCTGAAAACCTTCTTGTGTGTATCTTCCCCATAATCTCAAAATATAAAAGCCAAAGCAGTAAAAGGGTAGCAGTGAGTCTTTCAGTCCATTCTTCCAAGCTGATACTCCCTCTGCACTTTCATTTTCTTCATTTAACTAAAGGTGAAGCTTTCCATAAAAGCAGCTAAATCCATTCATTAAATGATTGGAAACCCTTTTTGCTTGCTATGGGAACAGCAAGACTTAAGTGCCTGAGGTGATGTACAATAAGGCAAAATAATGCTCACTGGATAGCAGCAGTACACAGAGATTCCCACACCAGATTCTGGATATCTATCTCTGAGAACTCTGAAAGTTTCTCTATCATATGATTTAATCCAGCACAAATTTCAGGTTTAATCTCTGTGATCCCCTGCTGCATTCAGTCTCTGAGCAAGACTGACAACTTTTTCTACCCTTCTATGAAATTAATCTGAAAATTGAGGACATTAAAGAAAATGAAACCAGGTTCATTAGCATAGCAGAAGCTATTGTGTGTAGCAACTGCCCTAACTTTTTGCATCCTTTCTTTGCTGACAGGTTATTTTCTATTACATCTCACTAAGCATTTTGAATAATTTCATCTTCAGATCCCACTCTTCAAACTATGGGAAGTAGAAACTCAGACAAAAGCTTTAGAACAATTTCTGTTTACCCTCGATCATCAACACTACCTGCCCCCCCCTGCTCCTTGATTGTAAGAGTGTTGTCATTTTTGTCATCAGTACAAGCAGTTATGCAAACCAGAAAATACCTGACAGGAGTTTACTTTCAGTTACACTATTTGCAGCAGGCATAATCACTTTTTTTGTTTCCTTTTTGCAGTGCTTTGCACCAGGTCTTCGCTAATCACTAGAGGACCTTGGCATTGCTGTGGTGAAATACCTTGTGTCCAGCACTCACATACCAGTGAGAATCACAAGGAGGTGTTTTCTGTTTGCTGTCACCATTGACCATTCAGTCTGTCTTAAGTGCAGGGCACCAGCCTGACCTAGGAATCACTGCAGTCAGTGAACCTAAAGAAACTTATTGACTAGATATTATGATCCCTGCATCTGACTTAAGGAATCAGAGAGGCACTAAACAGTCATTGAAAGGCACACTTGGCTTTTCTTCTATTTTTCTTTCTTTTTTTTTTTTTTAACCACTAAATTTCCCAAGACTAATAACACAGGTTTCATTTCACTACACGGATCTTTCACTAAAGCAGTTAGTGTGGAGACTTATGTGGATTTCAAACCCGGGGCACTTCCATAGTGCTACAAACTCTTTCTGCCATATGAAGCAGTTGTGTAATTCATTTGAAAATTATAACTTCTTTATGTCACAGTACCTGTTTCTAGTGTCCCCTCTTTTCCTTCCTGCATTTCCACATTTAACTAAACATACCTTCCTCCCTGGGACGATAGTCACTGGTACCACCACACCTGGTATGTCTTAAATGTTGAAATGTTTCTTTAAAATTAAAGCCCTTTCTCTTTTCCCAATCCAATAATCTCCACTGAGAAAAAAGGTTCTTCACAAAAGCGGCTGAGGATAAAAACAGACAAAAAAGCTCAAGTTTTAAGATGTGTCTGTGTTCACTGAGATAACAGTTCAGGAACAACTCAGCCTACAGTATCCCTTATGACTGAATTTGTCCTTTTTCAAGGCTAATTCTCTTCATCTTGAATATTATTTGCTAAATATCATAGAAGAAAAATGTAATTTCATCTGTGATTTGTACTTGTAGGTTGAGACTTGATGTACGACGCTTTGACAAAAGAGAAAATTATGGGGTAATAGAAAAGCAAGCTCTTCAGCATGTTAATCAGAATCAGTCTTCCTGTTAAATGTTTCCTCCCTCAGGTCTTGACAAGGTGATGGCTTTTGGAGAATGGAGGTTCTCAGTATCATCTGTGTGCTGGATACCATGGCTTCTGTCAATCACTTGTGAGCTTGCTTTGCTTGCAGCAAACCTAACGGATGATTATTCTGTCTGCTTCAGAGAGTCTGGCTCAACAGGCCCTTCCCCTCCTAAGCATATGTCATCTTCCCTAGATAATTAGATGGTACATATCCCTTCTGACCTTTTGCTTCAGCTAGCCACCATTCCTTATTGCCACTCAGGTCGGAAAAGCGAAGAATCCTCACCCTCTGGTACTCCTGAAGGCTGAGTTCTTGATCACTTCTAGCTTGAAATGCATAAACAGCGTAGAAGATCTGAAAAAGGAAAGCCACATAAACAAAAATCAGAATTGAAAAGTGTAGCCACATGTTACTGTGTAGCTGTGTGTCAGTAGCAGTTCTGTATACAGAAATGTAATAACATGTACAAACCAGTGTTCAACTACATGGCCTGCAATTTATAGACAGGGCCAAAATAAAAAGTAAAATTGAAGCATCTGGGGAGTTCTGCATGACAAACAAACCAATCTCCAGGACCTCATCACCTTGCAACACTGGTAAGGTTTTCAGCTCACACCAAGTGGCCATGGATTGCATGAAGAATTTTTCAGCAAGGTTTCCTCATGGAAAATCACCTTTCCTAAAGCTCCTGTGCTCAAATGTGACACATGGGTCACTTCTGTGCCTTGCTGATCAGCATTCCTGTCACAGCTTTCTTGTCAACAGTAAGTTGAAAAATCCCCCAAACTAGCTACTTTGCAAGGTCCTGCTCCATATGAGAACCTTGAGGTATACATGGGGTGGGATGATGCAAGAGTGTTTTCTGTGACACGGGACTGCAATTCACAATTTAACTGATTCTCTTTTCTTACCTCACAGCTATTTAAGAGCAGAGAATAACGAATTCCTATGTCACACTGGCAGATTGTTGCCATTCTTTTCTGGTTTGAAAGGAAACCATTTAAATTATAACAGTATAATTCTGGATTTTAAATAGGAACAACAAGAAGACAGGCACAGTGTGTATCATACATACCTGCTGATCATCCATACCCTGCAGAGCACCAGTCCCCGTGCCATTAATTGAAGGATTTTCACAGAAGTGAAAAGGTGAGCTGCTGTCATTCTTGTACCCTGGGCTGCTTGTGCTGCTGTCAGTAGGAGGCCGTGAAGAGACAAAGAGGCTGATGTCATCAAAATCATCATCACCAAAGCCATTTTCTGCTACATCCTTCTGTGCTTTGGCTGGATTGTATGGCTTCAGGAAGGAGGAATACACATACCCTGTAAGGACTAGAAACCAGAATAAAGAGACAGAAAATAAATAAACAGCAAAACACTGCTAAAATAATTTCGAAACCAACCGGTTTATGCACCTGTCAGTATGACAGAGGCAAACAGATGGGGCCAGAATGAAAAGAAATCAATATCCCGAAGGGAAGCTGTTATTGGGATATTTGTGCAGAGAACTTACTTCCTGTGTCAACAAGCCATCTGCTTGTGCTTCCAAAGGGGTCCTTTTGCTCCACAACAGCCACCAGTTCTCCTTCATGCAAGTCAATATCGAATTCCTGCGCGGCGTTGCACTTGCGCTTAGCCTGGTACAGCGACTCGGTGCTGTACGTGGACAGCAGCTTGGACCTGTGCTCCTCTGTTTGCCGTGGGGACTCCAGCTGGGAACAAAAAAGTGATATTCATCCTCAGTAATGCTGGGGCAATTTCCAGATAAAAATGCTGCATGTGGCAACTGACCCAGCGTTTTTACACACAGACCAAGGAGTTACTTACACCGGGAGCAAATCTCCTCTGCAAATGCAGGAAGAACCTGTCCCACTGCTATATTAACAGGTGAGCAATAAAGGGCAGATTTTAAAGAAATGTAGGAATTTCACTAATTAAAGACCTCTTAGTCTGTCCTCTGCTCTCAAAGAGGTGGTGTTCTGTACTTGAACTCTCTCCTGCTTAATTGGTTTTCCATAGCCATGACCTTTGTATTCCTATGTAATATCACAAAAAAAGCATAATCCAAAAATGGGCTGAGGTGTGCTAAGACCACATAACAACTTGCATGATAAGGCATTAGGCAAAAAAATCAATGGTACCCAAACTGGCTGCTTTTTGTGTGAAATTACCTCTCTAAATTAGGGCAAGATGCCAATACCTGCTGGAAGCATATTCATTTCAAGGTTTGATTAGAGGGCAGGGAGGGAGGTGCTGCACATCAATGGGATCTTAACATCACCACAGAAGCAAGAGCACCTGTGCCTTCACTGATGCTGAAAGGAATTCTACAACTGCCCCAGCTTCTCCTGTAAACCTGCACCCAAGTCCTTATTTTACTGTAAACCAAACTCCTAAAACCTCCAGAAACCTCTGATAAGATTGGGAACACAGATTTCCTGGTGGATTTTCTGAATCTTCTGCTGTGGGTGTGTATGTTTGTACATGTATGTGTAAACACCAGTGCACATACCCACAGCTGACCACAAGGAAAAAAAATTCTGAATTAGAAGACTAAGAGTATTTAACAAAAGAAGTTACCAAAGTTTACATATACCTTAGCTTTACCATGTGCTTAAAGGCCTAAGGGCAATTTGAGGTAATTTCAAGTGGACTCTCAAGATATTAACATGAAAAAGTGAAAAATCTTCAGAAGTTACTGTTCAATGAAAACTTTACTCCAACAATGTGATTCAGAGTCATAGTGGAAAGACAAAGTCCAAACCTTTAGGTGGCATAAAAAAGGATTTGCTTCAAAAGTGATCAAAAGAGGATGCTTCATACACAATTTGGACGTATGGTACTCACCGGAGAAGGAACAGGTTTCTTTTTTTCCAGGCTCAATTTTCTCTCAATAAAGATTGCACTGCTGTTTTCTTTTACAAAATTCAGCTTGTGAACCTCCTCTATCAATTGATTCTGCACTTCACAGATGCTTGAGGAGGACAGCTGCAAACACGAATGTGGGTTAGATCTCATGTACAAAATGGTAGGGAGATTGGAGAGAGCAGATTTAATTTAATTTGCTGAGTGCTAGGAGTCAGGAAATCTAACAAGTTATGTCTATTTTCTGCAGAGCCCATAAGCAGTGCACTCTCTACATATGAGATGTAATGAGAAGAAAGGTCTTTGCTTAAAGTAAGTTTCTAATAGATGCTATTACATTTAAAAGACATAGCAATTGAAGTTAAATCATTAAAAATATTCTAAATAGTGATGAAACTGAAGAGCCTTGCATTTATGCTACTGAGCCACTTGCTTTCAGATGCAAATGGGCATCTCAGCAGCTATCAGAGTGGTCAATGTGCTGCAAGGCTTGGAGTAGTTTACTCCACAGCTGTGTGTTTGTGCAACTGAGAGCTGCCAACAGGTTAAAAATTGTTGGGTAACTGAGTCTCTGTCTGTGGCACTGAATAAGAGCTTTTCGTATATGCCTAATACCAAATGCATTTGCTGATGTAAACAGGAAAAAAAGAAAAAGAAGGTAATTTTGTAGCCAGACCCTCAGAAAACAATGCCCAATACAACAGCTTTCAACACATGAAAACATCAAATTACAGGGATGAAATTTCTTCATGCAGAAAAATCCTTAATTTTCCCATTAAACACCATTGCTCTATGTTTTGATCCTGACCTTGCTTGCTTAATTTTTCAGCTGCCCCTTACTATAATGTGCTCTGTTCCAGCCTTGATGGAAAGGAAGACTGCAGAATTGCTTTACTGGAGTGTGTTTCCCAAGCAGCCTTGCTTCTGTTCAGATGAGTGGATTTGTATGTGTGGAAGGCGTTGTTGCAGCTGTGTTTCTCAGGGGGTTCAAGTCCTCCAGGCAAGTATTCATTACTGCTGAGAGATATCTGCAGGAGTTTCTACATCATATTTGGGTTTTAAAGCACGTTGATTTTCATAAAAACTATTTCATCAGATCTCCTAACTTGTTTCTCTTCTGCAGTCATCTGTGACTCTGCAGGTCTAGCAGCAAAGGAGATGTTCATGTACTTTCTTATAATTTCCTGTGTTTTCTGGGCTAGTCAGGGTACATGCTATGCTAAGATATGCTAGCAGCTGCCTTTTTGCCTCCCTGTACTCTTGCCATTACTATCACTGCAACAGGAGGAACAGTTCCATTAGGACCATTCTCTATGAAAAGCTCAGATCTGACAAAAGTTCAGAAGAAGTTCCTCAAAACTCACTCCAGAGTGACCTTACTGTGTCCTTCAGGACATAAAGGGGGCCTACAGGAAAGCTGGAGAGGGACATTTTACAAGGACATGTAGTGACAGGACAAGGGGGAGTGGCTTTAAACTGAAAGAGGGCAGGTTTACATTGGTTTACTGTGACCCTGGTGGGGCACTGAAATGGCTTCTGCAAGGAAGCTGTGGGGTTCCTTATCCCTGGAAGCTTTAAAGAACAGGTTGGATGGGGCTTTAAGCAACCTGGTCTAGTGGAAGGTGTCCCTGTTAATGGCAGGGGAATTGGTACTAGATGGTTTTTAAGATCCCTTCCAACCAAACCACTTTGATTCCAAGAACTTAATCTGTACTGAGCTTGCAGAGGAAAAAAAACCCAAATCTGAACAAACAAATCAGAACAAACAAAGTCACAGAATCAGTAAATCAGTGTAGCTTTGTAGATATGTGTCCTACATAACTTTAGCCAAAGCATACAGAAAGAAGAAAAGAAAAATTAAGGCACAGTTACACCTGTTTCTAATGTACTTACTGGAACAGGCACCACGACAGCAGAGTTTGATTGAAGTGCTGCAAACATAATGTTCCTGAGGAGGGTGATGAAGCAATGTAGACAATTCAACACGATCTTTTTCGCTGCTCTGTTGAATACCTGAAGTTCTTCCACCAGCTGTGCATTTAGAGCCTCATAGTCTTTCTTTGCCAGGTCCAGCTCTTCTCCAGCTGACCTCTGAAGGTAGCTGTTGTAGTCCAACATCTTGTCATAGCGCTTCTGGATGAGCTTCTGAGGGCCTGGAAACAGGGCTTGCAGTGCTGACAGAGGAGTCAAGACAAGCTTGTCCAGCTGAGCCATCTGGAAAGTATAAACCAGACCTACTCATTATCTTATTCATACAGTCCATCCAATGCCATAAGGGGCTGAGCCTGATGCAGCCCATCAAGCAATCTGTTAATCACTCTACACAAAGCTTTGCTGCAAGAGGCAGTTTCAAGCAGGGTCCAGCATGACTTAGAATCTCCTTCATAATGGGAGATGTTAATTTTTTAGATGTTAGTTTTTCAGCCTACAGTGTCTGCTAATGGCAGTGGTCCCTTGGAGCAGGCAGCCTCAGGTACTGCCCCTAGGGAAGCTGCCAGTGGGGGAAAACAGCAAAGATTGGTCAAATGGTCAAATAAAACTGGAATTTCCTTAGCTGGAAGGCCCACATCAATATACAGTCTAAAGCAAATGAGGTCTTACTAAGTAGCAGCCTTGAATTCTCTCAAAGCTGCTTTTCTTTTTTTTTTCTTTTTTTTTTTTCCTCTCTCCTGGAAACAGCTGTAACTCAATTCCTGTTTAAGCAAACACAAACAATCACTTGATTTGATTAAATTAGGTTATGCTTGTCGGTTTTATCTCTAGTAATCAACAAAATTAGACACCTGGTAAAAAAACCAGTCTTCCTCAGACTTTTCCATTAGTCTCTAATTGTCTCATGGGATTAATATTGCATGAAATAAAATTTGTTTTTGTAAGTCATTTGTTCATATAAAGCACAGGCTTGTAGTGAGTGAAATTCATCATCATTTAAAGCTCTTGGACATTCTGTGTGAATTAAGTTGTCGAGTTGGATGTGAGAATAAAAAAGCATCTGCCTCTGCATTCTCAAAAACATAGCAGGGTTGAGGACAGATCCATTTTAGCCCCAGAGGTGCTCTGCAAGGCCAAGATGATGTACACTGGCTAAATAGCTCCTATTTTATTTCCACCTGAAAAACTGGGCTGTGTTTAGCGATCCGATTTTTGATGCATTAAGAAAACAATTCTTCCAAACTGCTGGACCTGATTTCTTAAAAAGAGGCTACTGGGAATTTCTGCCCTGAAAATTTTCCAAAAATCTAATGAGAGAGGAAGGTATACATTATTGACAAATGCACCTCCACCTCTGAATTTTTCCAGCTTGAGCAGCTGTTTGAATAAGCAGCCTGTCCCATTTTGAAAAGACATTTAAGTATCTTATTATAGCCAGGCATTAGAGTTCATTTTAATTCTGAAAGCAGAAGACTAGTTGAAAAACTATTATTATTTTTAAAATTGCTTTATTAATTACTATGGGCTATATTTGGATTTTTCATGGTTTCCCTATATGAAGAATTTGACAGTTCTATGTTAATATCTGGACTTGATGATCTGAGAGGCCTTTTTCCAGTTAATAAATCTGAGATTTTTACAGATCTGTGATTCCAGGAGCTAACAGTACATAAGCACAATATCAATCACAAAAGTCACTCAAACCGCAAGTGCTGGTAACAAAAGTAGCAAGGCAACAATCTGCTGCTCTTGTCTGATGTTCAGGTGATACAAATACAGAATTGTTCAGGTGATACAAATTTAACCCAAAGATTTTAGTATAAACCCAGGAATTTATCTTGACAGGTTTTCTTTCATTCTTCTAAGGAAAACACAATTCATTTATATTGTTTTTATCTTAGCTTCTGCAGAAATTCAACCAAAACTCCCACTTATCTTTCCCAACAGATCCCTAAGCTGTTTTTTTTCCCTCTTTTCTGTCCTAGTCTTCCTCACATACAGCTGTTTTCTCAGACATGCAGATAGCTGTGTAACACTGGACATTGCATTTACTTACAAAGTCTTCACACAGATTTGCAGTGTTGGTCTGTTTTTCCAAACAGTCATTGACTTTGTCATCTTTATCTTGCAGGATTTCCTGAAGCTCAGTTATATTCTGGGCAGCCAGATGTATAGAATCCTAAATGAAAAGATTGGAAGATGAAACTATTACAATCTGTTTTAATATGCTGCATTCACTCATGCAGCTACTCAGTAATACTTCTGGAATCAGAAATATTTTCCATCTCTGACACCTGTGCAGTTGCTGTGCCGTTTCCAGTCATTGTGAGGTTGTTTACTGTAATAATATTTTCCTGTGCTTTGTCTATTTTCAATGTAAACTACTTAAGAATCAAGCTGTTAACATTCAACTGAAAGAATTATGCCCTAAACTAATGAATATCCCACTGGAATTCAGCTACTCCTCAGCAAGAAGCCAGCTTACCATGCATTCTCAAAAATCTCTTTTGGGGGACTAAGTAGGACTACAGTGGTGTATTTCAGTTACTCAGAATTTAAATCTTAATGAAGTGTGGATCCATTTGGATAAGGAGCTGTCAGCTCCACTCCAAGCAACAGCCCTGGTTGGCTGAGCTCCCTGGCCTTTCCCTGTTTGCAGAGCCAAACACGGTGCATTTGCCATAAGCCCTGCCAGCTGGTTATTGATCTTGCCTATCTCCCAAACAACCTCCCTGCCTGGCTAGGGCACACTTACACTTGGACAGGCCTCATTCCATCTACAAAGCTGGCAAGTAATCCATGGGAGGCGCAGGTTGATAAATCACAAGCCAACCTTTGTCTCTGGAGAGGAGGGTTGAAGCAAAGATGTTTTAAAGAACTCAAGCACTCTGTACATCTAATGCTAGCCCTCAACACAACCTAAACATGGGAAAAGGGAAGGAGTCCTTCCATCCAGGATATGTATTTTAGGATGTTTTAATTCATGTGGCTGCAGCTCAGTTCTTCAATCTTTAATGAGAAGATTGGTTCAATCTCAGTTGGTCCTCCACTGCATCAGACAGGAGTGACAGCTTCACACAGAGATTGAAAGCCCTGACTGTGCCACCAGGCAGAACCTTCTCTGCACCTGTGGGTCTCCACAGAACGTGCCTCTGTCAGGGGGAAAATGCAAAAGTGTGGGCTTCAAAACTTTGCCATGGGCTCAGTAATGCAGTGGCAGCACAGCTTATTTATTTAATATTCTGATGTAGACAGCCCTGGTTATAAATAATTTGGTGTTGTCCAGCCAGTGGCAGAAATGTGTGTCAAACTGGTTATGGACAGGGTTTGTGACCACAGATTGCAAAATGGCCTGTACCCACCTGGAGATGTTGTGAACAGAGTGAAATGTTCTTCACACACAATTTCACAGTCTTCTCTAGACTTTGAAACAACTTTTCTTCCTTATTAAAAGTTCGGTCTTTCACCTAAAATAGACATTTGCACTGTTATTTTGGCAGCCCAAAGGAGCCTGGCTAATGAAAGAAACATCCAGAGTGTTGCTAGAAAAAGCCCTGAACTCCTCCCTTTGAAAACAGATCAACCCCTAATTCTCCCAAGCTCCAGCTGTAATTCAAGAAAAGTGAAAACCACTGGGCAACATGGCAAAGAATTTAATTTTTAATCCTTGTAGGAGCAGGGAGTTTTACTACAAAGCCGACAAAACGCTTCATTTTCCTGTGTGCTGATGCCCCACCTGAGGAAAGGATGGAGGAAAAGGTGGGATAGTTATTTATTTTGGAGGAAAAGGTGGGATGGATATTTTGGAGTTAAAGGTGGGATGGGTATTGCGGAGTTAAAGGTGGGATGGGTATTTCGGAGTTAAAGGTGGGATGGATATTGCGGAGTTAAAGGTGGGATGGGTGCTGCAGAGTTAAAGGTGGGATGGGCGCTGCGGAGTTAAAGGTGGGATGGGTGCTGCGGAGCGGGGCCGCAGCCGCGGTGCCGGGCGCTCTCCCGCACGGCGGCTGTAGGTGGAGCTGTTATCCCAGAGCCGTGCCAGCCTTTCCTCTGGAAACGCCGGCAGCCGCCGATGGCCTCGGGAAACTTCTTGATGCCGGCTGGGAGCACCCTGCAAACGCGGTCATTTCTGCCCGTCTTTTCCTGCAGGGGCTTCAGAAATCTCAAGTCACGTCTTAGTGGTTTTGCCGTGGGGATGTCAGCGTGTTTGAAGACACGTGAGTTGGGAACTTTCTCAGTCTAATTAAGCAGGAGAGACGGCTGAATCTCTAACAGATGCATTCTGATACTAAAATGATCCTCAGATGTTTTAAGATTAATTAGAAACAAAACCAGAAAAACATAAACCAGAAGTTTCTAAAGGACAAAAAAAAAAAAAAGGAAAAGAAAAATCACATGTCCTCTTAATCAAATTTAATTCCCTTTTTCTCTGATTTTATAGCCTTGCTGGTGTCTGTCACATTCTGAATACAAAAATTTCCACTGTATAAATAAATGAACAGAAAAAAATATATGTGGGTGATTTGGATCAGAGAAAGAGGAGAAACACTGATAAAAAACAAACCAGGAAAAAATGGCATGTGTCTTGTAAAGTCACATCTAGAAAGGCAGTGACCTTGTATAATCAGCCATCTCATGTGGTGAGGCACACTGGATATCACTTTCAAGGTCATTTATAATTGATTTTCTTTGAGATTTTGATTTAAGCTTTCCTGAAAATGTTTATCCTGCTAGGTTTTGAATTACAACTTTGAAATTATGAAGGAGGATTTTACTTTTAGCCACCTGACACCCATCAGACTCATCACAAAGTTCTTTGTAGTTTTGAGAGTGCCAGGTCTTTGCACATGTAGAGGCAAACCCTGTGGCCTTTCCTAATTAGAGGTATTGCTCATCTTCCTTGGTGGATTCCAAACCTTAATGCTACAACATGAGCAAGATGGACTGAACACGTTCTCAGCCCTAACAATAATTATTGCCAGGGTATCTGCAAAATGCTGACCTCAGCCTCAGTTTCACAAAACTACCTCTCACTTCCTCTCTGCTGAAGACCAGAAGTTTGAGAAACTCTTGTGTAGAAAACTAAAAGGTGGAGAACACGTTACATTATTTTCTATTTCAATCACAAAGATCTTTCCTGTCTCCTGTGACAGTCAGAAAATGACGTTATAAATTAGGTAGGAAAAAAAGCAGCACCACAAACTCCATTTCCAACACGTTTTGAAAAACACTCTGTGCAAAAGCAGAACTGAAGCTGTCGATGCAAATCTGCAGTTGGATGAGTAAGTACCTGAGGTTCTCCCCTCGTCAGTATTTTCAGATGGCTGGTGACCCTCTTGGATTTCTTGCTGATGGAGTGAATATTCAGTCGGGAAAACTTTTCTTTAAGGGTTTCATCGTCATCATTCTTCCTATACTTCAGCACTGCAGACAGAGAATTTCACTACATCAATAGTCTGTATTTGGAGGACTTTTCACCAGGACAGGCACACAAATATGAAACTATTTGAGAGCAGACACTTTGATGTCATTTGGGGTAATCTCATGTGAAAATGCTTAAGAGGATGAAAACCCCATTATCAACAGTAACCTTGGGAAGAGTTAAGTTAGGGCTTCAACCTGGCAAATCTACAAAAACAATGCTATTACTGCATCTTAATTATTATCAATGTTTGCAATTGCATTACAGACACTGTAACATTAATTCTTTCCCTGTTTTCATACTGCAGTTACAGTCAGGTAACATAGTTGGCTGAGGACAAGGGACGTTAAGGCATTGTTACCCTCTTGAAACTCAATGTATTACACAACTTGGATGGCACCAGCTAAAATTTATATAGTGAAATATCTGAGCTGAAATATGTCTTGTAATGGCCAGCACAAACCTACAAAGAAAGAACTTTCTGTGCTCTTTTCTTACCTAAATCTTTCCTCCTTTTAAGTTCATTGATGTTCACATTAATGTTTTTCATAGCAAAAAGGGCATCTCGTACTGCCTCGTGGTCAGGGTGAGAAGCAGGAGTTGAGTTCAAAAGCTCACGGAGTAACAAGGGATATTTCATCAGCCGTTGCACTGGTTTGATCAATAGGGATCCCAGGTCCATTAGATTTGGCTTTCCTCTGTAATTTACACCAAAATAATTGTCACAAAATTAGAAATTCCTTGAATTGCAATTACCACTCAAGTCAAAAAATAAGATACATCTGTCAGGGAACAGGAGTGTTGTAAACGAAACCCTGCTGTCGCCCCCTCAATGAGAAATACAGCCCAGGTCTCTGAATTTTCTGTTTTCAGAACTTAGCATACATCACCTCTGAAACCATCCCACTCAGTCTAAAGGTGCATGTGCTATAACTCACACATCACAACACCCAGGAAGGGAGATGTAGGTGGAAGAACAAATAACAGGAAGTTTGAGAAATGCATGTGAGAGCAGGGCTGTTACATCCTGCTCTGGGCCCTCGGGCTTAAAACTGCAACATCTCTGTGCTGTGGGTAACTGGGATGCCTGTTCACAGTGCATCCCTTCTCACAACACCCCTGACTTGGCACAGTGACCCTTAAGCTTTATGGCCTTTCACTTGTGGTTTTTCTTTGCTGGCTGCCAGTCAGTTATTTCTAATGATGCCTCGGCTTCCAAAGGGTTCCAAATCTGGCCTGGGAAATGTTGAACACACAGGATATTCACACAGACTTGATCCAACTTGCTGGAAGACTCCTTTACATAAAGGCAAAGCAGGCAAATGGCCAGGGTGGCAGAAGGATGAGGGCAGGACAGTCCCAGCTTCCAGCACGGGCACAGGGATGCTCTGTGGCTCTAGGTTCAATCCTGGCTGGGCAGGGGCAGCAGAGCAGCATCCCTGGGCATTCAAGTGGCTGAGGCCATGAAGGCCCCTCTGAGCTCTTGGGTCCCAGCCAGCTGAACTCACACTCCAGCCCTGCTCCAGACAAAAGCCTTTGCTGTCACTCTCCAGGCTGGAATGGGAGAGGCTGTGCAGTTTGTGGGCTGCCACAACAGCCTCAAAGGAAAGGGGAAAGGACTGAAGCACATGTGCCTTCATTACCTTCCATGTGGTGGGTAGAAACATGGGGTCTCCCCAGAACGGGTAACACCAGGTGGCCAAGACCAGGGCCAGCCATGCTGAGGTTCCAGCAGCAGGACAGACATGTCCATGGCCTCCCCTCATGACAGCACACTCCTCAGCAAAGCAGGCACAGCTCCAGCACCAGCTACCTGGCACCTTCCCATCGACACTAAACATGAGCTCCTGGTGACAGTGTGGAAGGCAATAAAGCAGAGCAAGCTTTCCATTTGCATGCCCAAAAAGGCTGTTTTGGAGTAGAAAAGGTTTTCTGACATTAACTGTGCAAGAGTTAAGGGTAGACAAAGAAGGATTTTTGCATATGGAAAGATGAAATAACACAATGTAGAAGGAAAGTACAAAAAATAGGGAACAGCCACATGGTTTTGCAGGCTGACATCTATTGTTTTGTGCAACAGAAAGCGTAAAAGAAAAAAAATCCCTTCATTCCTACTTTTATATGTGTAAAAAGTACAAGAGCCAATCCTTACTTGCTGACTAATTAACTAACAATTTGAATGCCTTTGAGAAGAGACATCTGCATATTTAAACCATTTCTCTCAAACGGGCATTATCTGTAAAAAAGTTCTGCATGAAAAAAAAATTAACAGTAGATGCCTTTTAAGGCTTCCTCATGTCCTGAAACATTCTCATCATTTCAATCCTCCTCATTTCCCCTGTATCTTACATTAAATAGAGAGCTGTTTTTCCTTCTTTCAGCTTCTGGCAGCAATAATGAAAAAAAAAAATCTTAAATTGTTATTGTTTTCTCTGAAAAGCCCTATGAATGCAAATCTATAAAAGCTGCCTCATGAATGGAAAAATCTTCAAGTGTC
This sequence comes from Hypocryptadius cinnamomeus, assembly GCA_013400635.1. Taxonomy (NCBI): domain Eukaryota; kingdom Metazoa; phylum Chordata; class Aves; order Passeriformes; family Zosteropidae; genus Hypocryptadius; species Hypocryptadius cinnamomeus. Next base: position 42,139 of record VYZP01054782.1, read on the forward strand.
TTCTCTTTATACAGTTGCACTTTGGACAGCTGCCCAAGTGATAAACAGCCCTCTGTTCGGTATCTGCATGACACAGTCTTGCAATATGGTGTGAGAGATAGCAGGTTTGTTATAAGATAATGACTCCCTGGGGCACTAAATGTCACAAAGTTTGACTCATCTAATTCTCCCCAGCAAGATTAGCTGAGATAGCCACTCTGAGTCCCATTTGCAGTGCACCCTGTCAGGACCCACCAGCTGCTGGGCAGGACATGGCCTTGCCACACCACTCAAGCAAGAGAGTAACACCTTGTGACATCTATTGTGCAGAAAATTAAGTTGATAATTCATTTGTGATGTTACTTCAGCCTTCCCCCCACGTTATTTTGAATTTAGCAAGTATTCTAAGTCACATGTAACTGTACTAATCTCACAGCAAATTATTGCCGTAGTCCTGGAGTAAATGCAGCTGGCAAACTGCAGTACTGGCAAACTGAGCTCCACAGCACAGCCTCCCTCCTGCCTCCCAACAAAACAGTCACTAATACAGACACATTCCCACTTGTTTAAAAAGCCCATGGTGGTTAGCTACACAAAGGCAGGTGAGGCAGGATTTAGTTTCATTTGCTCTCATTGCAAAGCAGCTTGGTCCAGTGGCAAACACCACAGCCAGCATGGTACAGCTGTGATGTGGTGTGCAGCTGGCAGTTCTGAGATGGTGAGCAGGAATCAGGCTGCAGCAGGACTCAGAATCTTGGGCTTCATGGTCTACTATGCATGCCTTTATTTTAGTACAAGACATGTAGGGCAAATAATTCACTGTGCCATAAGTCTCTCAAGCAAACCCAGGGAATTCAGTGAGGCTGCACAGTTGTTAAGCCAAGCAGAATTTAACCTATTGAGCTGCCAGCAAAGGGCAGCACTTTCTGGTATTTATGTAATTGTTTTCTTGATCATGCTTGAATGAAAAGCAGCCTGGGAGCACCACATCACAGACCATTTGGGGGGAGTTATGCTGTATTTTCCAGTTCAAGAGTAATCAGATTTTTGGGTGCAGTCCTGCCCAAGGGCTGTTGCAACTCTGCAACCTCTGATTTGCAGGTGATGGGACTTCTTGAGTGCCCTCCTGTGAGGTAGCCAAGCTCAGGGAGGGTCCCACAGCTAAACCTGCTCATTGCACTCTGCACAGCTTTATAAGAGTCCTTTTAAACTGAGAAAGTGAGTTGTCTCCTACACTCCACTGGAAACTGTTTGAAGGAGAAAACCAGACATTCATATCTATTAGGGTTACACAAGGCAGAACAGCCAGTCTTGTGTGATTTCGGTATGTGTTGCTGCCTCACATGATCATATTGTGACCCTCTGGATATTTTGTATCTCTTGAAGCCCCACTCCTTGTGGGATGGGAGTACACAGGAATATCCCTTATCAAAACAAACTTCAGAGAAACTATTTCCTATCACAGACAAAAGCTTGAAACCCCCAAAAGTACGGTTTCAACATGCAAGTCTTTCAAAGTGTATTTTATGCAGATCATAGTTATAACATGCAATTGACTTACTGATTAGCAAATTCTCTGACTTGACTTGAGGTCTGCTCCTCTCCTGCCAGTATAGACCACACTTGCTCCTCCTTTCTCCTAACATTTTGTCTGGGGTTGTAATCTTTCTCTTCAGTTCAGACAACCCCTCCTCTGACCTCTCACTGCACGTAACTACAGGCAGTGCTGCATTTCAATGAACCCAGCATGCTGGATGTCCAGAAACTGCAGCTGTGATAAATTCTCTTTTACTGCTTTTCAGAGGTGTCACATTTGGCACAGAAGTCCCTTAACCACAACTCAGTGGCTGGGGGAGTTTTCTGGCTAAGTTGCAATGAGCTTGTTCTTTTCTGATGTTCTTCCAGCCACTCTTGGGGGAAGATCCTATCGTGGGCTTCTCACATAGGGCTACTGAAGGGGTTGTCAGCTTAGAAATAGCTTTACCTGCAGGCCTGCCTGAACTGTAGCAGGAAATTGGATTTCAAAGACTGACACTATGCTGTTGACAAACACTCAGAGCATTCTGCATGTGTCCTGCAAAATTCTCCAGGGCATACTGACACAAAAGGCTTGTGTTCTTAAAATTTCCACCTGTGCAGCTTTAAACATACTAAAGATAAGTCAAAGATACTTTAAAGATTATTTTACATGTAAAAAAAAAAAGGCATAGTACTTACTCTTCTTCATATCTCTTTCTGCAAAAAAGAAGAAAACAAAACATGCATTAGGCTCCTCCTAAAATGATTTATACAGACCAGGAGATTCTCAGATACACTTCAGTGACACAGGGTAGCCATAACTGGAAAGCTAGCTTGGGTTTATGGCTGCTATGTGTCAGCAGAACTGCACAAAGCAGCCAGAGAGTACTGGTCAATCTGACCCTCTAACTTTTTGAATGGACAGCCCCAAATGAGAAAGGATTGTAAGAAACCTGGCTTTGGCTGTGAGACCCAGCCTTCTCCTCACACTGTTAGAGAAGGAAGTTTGGATCACTCTGCTAACAATTGTAGGTAACATCAAGCCATTAATACAAAAAGTAAAACTAAACATCATTCTTACACTTTACATACATCTCTGTCTACTCTCTTTAAACAAATGTATTTTTAAAAGAAAAAGAATACATTTCAGCCTTTTAGGGTGTAGAGTCAATGAAGCTGTGAAGTTTTTTGTAGACCACACATCAACTGAAACCTCTCTGGTGTAGGATGGTGTTGATACATATACCAAAAGCATCAAAGACTTAAAATTGTAGTTTGCAAACTCGTGCATAGAATGTTTTCTTACAGTGTGAATGCACTCAAATGCAAGAGACCCAAATGTGTCCATCTCTGCATCAGGCTTTCCTGATATCACATGCTCAACCACACTTTTTTGACTGCCTGCACTCTTATCTCCTGGCCCACCAGTGCCTAGCTGAGCATCTGGAAGCTGCTGCTTTCATTGCTTCTGCACTCTCAGCATTTTGTGTGCTTGTGACGTCCCTCTGCCCCTGTAACAGTTGACCGAGCTACTTCAGGCTGAAAGCTGAGCAGGTAGTTGCCAGCATCCTTTCATTTTTACCAGCTGCATTTCTTTGGCTAGGCTAGCAAACAACATCCCCAGTTTGCATAATCACTGCTGAAACACGGGACTCTACAGAAATTGGATTTGCACATGTCTCCAATGCAGACACCTACATTTTGGGATGGATTTTTTCCTCTTCAGTCAAAAGGAACAGGAATCTCAACATAGCTAATTAAATCTGATTTGTCTGTACAGATGTGTAGAGTGCCACTCTCAAATTGCTCCTGATATAGAACTTGTTTTTCACATGTCAGATATTACTCAGCGGAGGAACAGAAGCCCCTACTAATGTCAGCTCATTTAAGATTTTTGAAAGTGGAACAATATTCTTTCCAAGTGAAAAGAAAAATATTTAACAAGTAAACATTTTTCAAAGATAGTCAGCACCAGCCCACACATTTGTTATGTCTCACAATGGAAAACAGCCTGTAACTTATTTGGTAACAATCCTGCATAGTTTTCTTCCTAGGGCAAATATTCTCCACTGGGTAGAAACAGTTTTAGATTACCACAGTTCTGAATCTCATCGTGCACTTTCAGGTCTTAATAGTTGAATTGACTGCAGTCTTTAGGCACTGAGAAAAATCACAATATAATATCCACACACCAGTGCTTTTGTCGTTGGTTCCTGTTTAAAGGCTAATCAGGAAAGAATAAGGCAAAACAAGGCTTCATTGTAAGGAAGTCCTTGTCACTTCCTGCTAGCAAAGGCTACAGTGGCTCAGCACAAAATATCCTTTTTCTTCACAAAGCTCAGCTGTGGTTTTGGAGCAGGAGCACCTCTTGCTGGCTCTGGAATACAAGTAGCAACATCCACCCTAGGATGAACGTGGACGTAATTTTTCATCTTTATTTCCTTCCATGTCCCCTTGCCTCAGCAGCATGGATAAATGAATGACAGTAGTGGCTTCTCTTGATTAGTCAGGAAAGATTATTGTAGGCATGAGCACCAAAACACCCACTTAGGGAAAATACCTGGCCATCCATTAGCCTGAAGGCCTGAGTTTATATGAAAATTTATTTCTTTCAACTTCCAGGGTAGCTAAAACTTCAGAACCCCACACATATACTTTCTTATATATTTAAGAGCCAAACATGTTGCACAAGATAAGCTTCGTTTTCAACATAACCTGTCTTCAAAGCAAACATTTCTCTTTCAATGTTATTAATATTTTCCTTCACCACTCTTTCCAGATTTCACTTGGACATATTTCCCATCTCCTAAGTCTTAACAGATCTCTGCAGACCAATCACAAATTAGGGTGTGGCTGAAATATCTGTTGCTGATGTACACTCCTTTATTTGTAATAACTTTACATCTCTCCTACAAGTGTGCAGCATGGGCCATTCCTGGAGCTGGAGCCAGACCTCTGGTCTGAATCTGTGGCATGATCCCTCCTGACAGCTCTGTGTGATGCTTTTGGGAAAGTGAGGGGCAAGGGGATTTATGGGTGGGAAGAGAAACGCTCTCCATGGAGTGGATGAGCTGGTCCCTGCCACTAGCTGCAGGAGGAAGCTGTGCTGGAAGACAGATGGGTGCATTATTTGGCAACATTCCCAGTTCTCTACACATTTTCACAAGGGGCTGGCATTGGAGGCAATGGCACAAAGCACCTCCCTCTGGTGGGAACTGGCAGCTTGCTTCACCACTGTTTCCTCTCAGATACCCTCATCATGAGGAGTTGGGAATGACATAGCAGCTCCAGATGTTGGGGCCTTGTAGCAGCAGCCCAGAACTTTCAGTGCACTTGAGCATCTCCATAGCAGCCTGTTCCAATTCAAGGAGCAGACTTGCTGAAGACAGGGGGCAGCAAGTTTCCTGGGAGCTGGAAAAGGTGCTCCTAATAGCCCGTGATATGATGCAGCAAATTTTTAAACTTTTTTTTTTTGCCAGTATGGGGCACTGAAACTAAGGAAAGAGCAACCTTTCTTGTGCTATTTTTGGCCATCTTAGACAGAAAAAAATCTAATCATGGCCCCTGGCTTGTCATCTTTTCATGAAAGCAGCATAAGCCAGAGCTCCCAGCAAGCCTTATAAAACTCCGGATTTACAGGGGACCTTTCATCTACATCCATTTAAAATGTTCCCTGCCAGGCAACTGACTATGGACGGAAATCATCATTTGAAAAGATCTTACTTTAAGGACTGTACACAGTCTCTTAAATGCTGCTTCAGTTCTTCATCCTTTTCATAGTATTCCAGCATGGTGTGTGCATCATCATGGTGATAGCAATAGATTTTATATGTGTCTTCTAGTGGGCCTTTAATCTGCAAGAACACTTTCCCTGTTAAGGAGAAAAACAAAGCATGTCAAGTCAGACAACAGCATCTCAGAAGGAGTTTTATTATTCCACCACATTAGCCGTGAGCTAAAAAGGCTGGCTTCCACTTTACTTCCCTTAGAAATGATCTTGCGTGTTTATGTGCATTATTTATTACATGTATTTCTCAGCTGCTCATCTTTGTCATAGCCAGGCACCATTATATCAGTGTTAATGCACAAAAATTCCCTCAGGGGAAAAGCATGAAATCTCTGTACCTCACACCCCTTCAAACACAACCTCCTAATTCACTGCCCCAGCTTAATGCCCCTTCGTTGGAAAACACACAGGAGAACTTAACTAATAAAGGGAGACCATTTTTGTGTCATGGGCTGGCAGGAGGGATGAATGTAAGCCTGTTAGTTTCCCTTTTGACTTTTTTTCATGAATATGAACTTAAATGGGTAATAACAGGAATAATGACTCTATCTTCCATTAGCCATTTCAATTTTATCTCTTTTGCAAAACCTTGAAATGGCAATTGTTATGACCTAGAATAGAGAATTTTCTCCACACGACAGAAGAAAAACCTCCAACCCTCCCCTAATTAAAAAAAACCAACATGGATTTCAGCCATTTTTATATAATATCTAGGTTTATATACAGCTGAAGAGGGAGAACACCTCCATTTCCACTCCTCCACACCACCATTTTCCCACAAAGAACAGTTGGGAATTTTAGAGGCACTAAAGTAGTCCTACACTCATTTCCCCTTTACTTCTGGAACCTAATTCTCTCAGCCTAAAACTCTTGTGTCTGTTTCTGTGTATGTAAGAAATCTGAGCAGGAAGAGCATGCTTCATCTCTTCTGCTGAGATATTAGTTCAGTTCTTACACACTTATGCAGCAGCCCCCTGATCAGCATCCTTGGAAATACATGTAATAAACAACAGCAATGCTGAAAACTCCTGTCGGGCATTTACTGAAAATTATATCTATGTGGCAACCAGTCCAAATAGATGTTTATAAACATTCCTGTTGAGTTACAGCAATGATTATTAAAGTTAAAAGCTGAACACTGCATTAATTGGGAGCTCTCTATTCATTCACAGAGCAAGCACTGAGCTGTCAGGCATCCTGCATGTTTCATCCTGACCGGAGTGTGCTGTTCCATAATACATTGCATTGAACTGCTCCATCTTAAAGTGAAAAATGATTCAGTTACCACAGTAACACAGCCCTGGGTTTTCTCCCCTAGCAGCGAAGGTTAACTGGGCTGTCTAATGCACGTTGGTTTCAGGGTGCAAATAAGGGAAAAAACAATGAGGAGCTAAGACCACCACAGTACATTTTAGTTACTGTAAGGGCACAGTCAAAAAAGCACCAGCATCCTGTAGTTAAATGCTCTTTAGCTGTCTTCTCTGCCTTGTGCTTACAGCTAATGCTGATGGCTAACAATGCACATTACATCCTGGCTTTCCCATGAACTCTATACAAGTCTTTATTAGCCAACAACCTAAGGGGAAACCTTAACAAGCCTTAACCTTGATCCTGCATGCTTGGCACCCGATTCTAGAGATCATGAGCTCTCACAATTTTCACTAACATTAAGCAGAGCTCCAAGTGCTTAGCTTGGTCTGTATTATGCTAAACCCTCAAGTGAGGTCATGTTTTCAGTAGGAAAAATGCAACGTAGCCTTACAGCTCATTTCAGCGTATACTACAGGATGAAAATTAGCTTCTCCAGGAGGAAAGAGCTGGGCAAATTCTGTTCACTGAAGTATTGTGCCACAGTGACAGATACTGCCATTGATGCTCAATGATGAGAAAAATCATGTGCTGATTTCATGAACAGGGCCTTTTAACAGCAGATGGATTTCTCAAACCTAAAGCCCGTCTTGGTTCTGAGCTGTATGGACCAAATCAGATGAGTTTTGGGCATATCACTGTGGGAGCTTGCTTTATGAACCAAAACCACATTGTATTTGGCACAGCTTTAAAAATACTCTGAGAGATGCAAAGCTCCTCGATGCCTTTCCTGGAGTTGGTCACCTCTCTCAAAGAGAAATTCCTAGGAGGAAGACTTGAGCAACAAAGCAGTTTCTCCCTCTTGCTCTCAGTGGTGCTTCCAGTAAGAGACAGCAGTAGGAGAGGGAGGAAGGAGTCTAATAGCTAAAGCTAAGTCTTCATATTCCTCCATATACAGAGGAATATGAAGAATATGTACTCAGAGAGGAGAAAAAAAATCAAAGAACTACAAAAGGTATTTAACATATTTTAACTCAGATTAGGAGATGGGTTTTGAAACCAATCACTCATCAGTCCTCATCTCCCATGCCTTGGCTGTGGAGTGGAACAGTCACAGTGATACGAACTGGATGCCTTTGAGGATGATAATTACCAGAAGACACACTCCAAGGGCACATCCTATGAAGTACAGCTATAAAGGTTGTCAATCAACAACATGACATGCCCCTTGTTGTTGCCCCCAACGTAAGGGGCATGTGAATCCACAGGCACAGGCTACAGCCAAGCTGAAGTAAGACCTCTTAAAATGTGTAGTGTTGATACCATCTCCTTAGCAGAAACTCTCACTCTGCAAATCTGCTCCTATTGGACATTACCACTTGTCAATGTGGACATAGCATAAAATGTGGAAAACACAGACTAAAATAAGACATGACCATGAACAACCACATTGTTTTGCTTTCAAAGCAGTGAATTATCAGTTCTTTTGAACCTCACCATGACTGGGTTGCCTTCCAAAGTAAGATACTTCAATACAAGATTTTTAAATACATTAAACGTGACGGAATATGATGAGTGTGCTTTTTCTATAGACTGGCTTCAACAACTTTTACACAGAAGATCCTGAAAACAAAATTATTACTTTGATGTACTTTCAGAGGACAATAACCCTACTAACTTACTGCTTATAGTGATGCAATTATTCTCCCTATTTTTGTCTCAGCCTTTGGAAGAATGTCTCACACCTTACTTGACAACCTTTTTCCTGTCATAAGTTAGCCAACTCTGTGATCAATGATCCCATGCATTTTCATGGTTCTTTGTCTCATTTTGGAGAAATACACCCTAATAGGTGGATGAAATTGTTTGTCTTTACTTCTGAATGTGGCAGGGAACTAATAGAATGATTCTCTAGGCTGTGAGAAAGGCACTTCCTGCTGGAATAGAACATTTCTTATTAAGAGTATGACTCATCATGATGCACTTTTACTGAAATACTGCCAAACGACACAGACGCATCAAACTACGTTAAGCTGTTGCCTTGGCAAACCAGATTGAGACGTGCTAGAATTAATACTTTTCCCAAGCCTCTTATGCTTTAATATCCTGTTTCTTAGTAAAGTGGCAACCAATATGTTTTACCTGATTATTTGAGAGAAGAGGGAGACTTTTTATAAGGTGTTACCTGTGGTATGTGGTCAGGTTAGGAAAGAAAGAACCTCTCCTGTCCTATGAATCACAGCTGGAAATTTTTTTAACAGAACTGTTTAATTTTTTAAACTAAAATGTCTGACTTTGCACTGAAGCAAATTCAGAATTCTCACCTGATCCCTTAAGGTAGCTCACCCTAAGGTGCCTCTGCACTGACAAAGCAGTCATGGGAGAGCTGATGTGTGATGGTAACTTCTTAAATCTCTCCAGCTGTGCCAGAATGTCATGTGAATCACAGCCTTAATGTTCATGACCTGACCTGCAGAACTTGTGACTGTTGTGACATATCCAGGCCAACCTGCTTGCTGAAAATACCCGTGATCCCTACAGACATTCTCACACAGAATCCCACAAACTTCAGATTCATTACATCTTTCTCTACTGTCCATGTCCGTGTCAAGCACATTTAACCACCTCTTACAGGAACTGTGTCACCAGCAGACACATGCTTCGAGTGTTTGGGGTGGGTTGGGGTTTGACATGCTTGTTATTCCACACATTTTAATGCTTTTCCTGAATGGCACAACTCTGAGTATGCAAAATAAGAGTTTGAGTCAGCATAAGTGGATTTAGGTAGGCGATATCAAACTAGATGAAACAGATCTTAGCAGTAAGTTGTATAACTCATTGCAACAGGTTTTACTCATTCTAAACCCATTTTCTCCTTCCTTCCTTCCCCTCAGCATCCAGATGGATGGGAAAAAAAAGCATCATAATCATACAAGTACAGTACAGCAACTGGACAGGTTTGACATGTCATTTTTCCTGTGTCATTTTGGACAGCTTCTAGCATGCCAGCCTCTGAGAGGGGTACTAGCTAAGTCTGAGGAGAGCAGAGGACAGGTTATGTTTATTCTTTCACGTAGCTTTGTAGAACTCAAGAGGACAGTAAACATACCGATTATTTGCATGGGTGGTTCCACATCTGTTGTGGCTTCTTCCAACAATGACAGCAGTTTGGCTGATAGCTGATGGACCAATTCAATGTTGCTAAACAAGCCATCCACGTCAAAGCGAGCAATCTAATGGAATACAAATATTAAGCAGCTACAGACAAAGGATAAAGAAGGATGTTGTGCATTACACAGCTTCTCTTGCTATGCCCTGAGTGTTCAACACTCCAGGAAGCACCACTTCTGCAAAACCTCATATAAACATCCTCCCTGTGACTTCAAGGACACATACACAGTTTTCACATTAGTATAATATGGTTAACGCAGTTGACAAAGTGTATGTTATCAAGTGTTTTTAACATTATTTTGAACTATCGCTAATCTGAAACTGTTTACCTAGGAAGGAAATAAATATTATCATCTGAATAAAGAAAAGATCCTTAGCTGGCTTTGAAATGTTTGTTTACTTTCCCACTGGGGAAAACAATAGTTGACAGTGGGTTTGATTCCCTGATTACCACTCATTATCAGAGGCCACTACATAAACTGAGAGCTTGGCACTTTGGTGCCAGCTACCAGGTACAAAGACTTCTAGATAGCTGGTGCCATTTTAAGGTAGTTGTCCTATAAATCCAAAGTCAAGATCATGTAACTTCCACTAAAATAAACACATTTCTAATTTGAAATGTTAATACAACCTGAGGAACTTCCTACAGAGCCTGTGCACACAGCATGGATTTCAGTGAATTGTATCCATTTCTACCAACAGAAAATTTGGTTCTGTGTCCCTACTCATTTTAGAGGAAGTAAAAGATTTCCAGGACACGTACTTGTCCTTGCACTGAAGGGCAATAGTTGCAATTTGGGGATCATTGGAGATAACCAGTGCTCATACTGAGAACAAAGACATGACCAACTTCATCACCCATATCGATACTCTCTGAACCTACCTCTCCGTTTGGAAGAGAATTGCTGATTTATATAGCAGCTTACCAGATGCCAGGAGGATCAAATTGCATGCTATTGTAACAAAATCAGAAATACGCTTTCAGTACTGATGCAGTTAATTTCTTTATAAGCATTATGGGGGCTAAAACATATTTTATCCATTTGGAAATATGAAACAGATTCATTGCCTAGACCAATTTTCTAAACACATTATAAACTTTCAATATGGTAGTTTATTGGACAACTAGCATTAAAAACACATAACATTCCTGAAAGCCTTTCAAAAATTCAGAGGTTATTAGATTAAGACAGTCATAATCTCTAAATTACTTTTCCTGTATACATCTAGCACAGGACTTCTGACCTCCTCCCCGGCATGTCTACATAGTGTTTGGAACTACGTCATGCATGGGCACTTCCACACATTAACACAGTGACAAAGGACAGAATCAAAAAGAATGCTTTCAGTTGGGTGAAAAAGAGTGATGGAATATGGCACATTTGTCAAAAATCTTAGCAAGCTCAGCCAGGGAATACTTTTGCTCGGTGCTGGCCAGGCTGGCGAGGAAGTCAAGTGGAGACTACTTCTAAGTGGATGAATGAGTGAGGGAGGAAGAAGAAGTCAAGAACTCCTTAAAGTTATGTCAGCAGATGCCAGCTCTTCTGAAAATGGGTTGGAGCAAATTCTGACAGAGCTTTAGAAAAGCAAAAATGTCCTGCAGGAGTTTTAGCAGCACAGGTTAAGAGGCACTGCCAATGTCACCTAAAGACACTTTGGTGTCTGCACCTGCATTTTGTCACCAGTTTAATACAAAACCCTACATAAAGATTACATGGGTTAAGGTCTGTTTAAAATTATTTTTATTCTATTTCTGCAGCAGATATCATTTGTGCAGCCTCTGTGGATGCTATGTTTCAGGCCTCACAAACACAAATCTTTCTCTGGACAATCTCCTCTATTTCCAGCACCATTTTTCTACAAATTGAAATACTGTCGAGGAAAAGGTGCTCTTTGAAGTCTCAGCTGAAAAAGAAAATAAGTATCATTGGCCTAATAAGGTCTTTCCCATGAAAGGTAGTTTATGAGCCTTCTTTCTTAAATGTACCTCTTTTGTGTGGAATACAAATATCTCAAGTCCTCACTGGCCTGTCAAGCATGGTATTTATCCACTACAGCTGTCTGAAAGGATGGATAAAGTTATCTTAACAATTGAATTTAACCTTCTTGCAGAGGTTCATGCCATTCCAGTCTCTACTGTGGAAAAAAACTTCATTTTGAGGTACCAGTAAACATCTGCCGTGGCACGTAACAAGGGTTATAACTACAGAGCAGAAGGGAGAGCTGGAAGCTGCTGCTGCAGCCCATAGGCAGGGATATAATATCCAAGCTAGCCTCTGGACAAGTGCCTCGACGCAGATTTACGCAAGTGCAGCACAAGTGGTCAGGAGCATATCTGACCTTCCACGCTCCTCACCAGAGCCCTGACACATCACATCCCGGAGCGCTGGCTCCAGACCCGCTCCCAGCACCACGTCACTCTCATGCTGACACTTGTGCTTGCATGGAGATTGTTTGCAAGCAGAACGTGGCTGAGCTGAGACCTTGGCATCACCGCCTCATCCTCCGCCCCCGGCACTCACCTGCATGTTTCTCAGGGGCTGAATCACTTCCTTGATGCAGAGATCCAGGTCGCTGATATAGTCTTTCTCCGTCTGCAAGAGTTCTGCGATGATTTTCATCCTCCTGGCCATCATGCGTCTGCTGACTTCTTCTTCGTCTTCTTCATCCCCCTGCGGCGTGGTGGCAGGGATTGAGGGCACCACCTGCGGAGCCATTTTTTCTGGAAAAAAAAGGAAGAGATTCGTGAGGAGCATCATAATTCCACATGCTCGCCCAGCTTGCCCTGCGTGACCGTGGGTGGTGGACAAATGGCCATGGCAAGCAGGAAAAGAAGCACAAGAAATGGCAAACCCAAATCAGACTGAGTGTCATCCCATCTCCTTCTTCTAAAAGTGGACAGGGGTATGCCAAAGCAACTCATCCATTTGGCATTAAGGGGATAACCCATCACCGGCTTCCCTGGTTTCGATGTTTGGTATCGGGCAGAAATTTTCTGTGGAGCACGGGAGAGTCTAATTCTTGTCACACTGAAATTCAAGGATAGCTGATGCCCTTCTACTCCTTTGAAAACAGTCGTGGTCTGACATCTATTATGATTTGGAGGATGGAAAAAAATGTGCTCCTGTGAAAGAAAAAGGCTGTTTACCATAAAAAAGCTTCACAATAATAACCTTTGTTCTGTACAATGTAACGTTGAGTCTATTCATGGGAAATTGAGGACTGCAAGTACTGGATGACAAACTTTCAAGTGAAGACAATGTTACTAACAATGATGATGAATCCTCCAGTTCTGTTTAAAAATAATTTTTTGAAAGAGACCAAGGAATTCAAGGAGAATATGAGAAAACCTTTAATGATCAATAACAACCATTTCTTCAAACAACAGAGATCATTGGGATTAGGACATTCTTCACTGTTTTTCAGTATTTAACACCTAGGATATCTGATTTGTTTCAAATACAGGAAAATGCAAGTGACTCTTCTACAGATGGGTAATTTATGTACATTACAGGACCTGCACACAACCTATTTATCTTTAATTATGGTCTTCCCACTTGCTGGTCTGTAAGCCAGCCTGCAGAGATCCATGTCAGCTGTAAAAAGGACACTGACCATCCATATTTTTCATTAAGAAACACACACACAAACCCCAAAAACAAAACCAAAAAAGAACCAAGTTGAAGATTTCAGAGGCTATTCTGGTGTTTTTCTGCTAGCCACAAGATGGTGCAGAGCACCAACAAAGGTGGACACATCATCAGCCTGCTCAAGTCTGCATCACTCAGGCTGAGCTTTGACAGCCCCGGCTTTTATTGCTCAGCAGCAAAGGATAGGAATCTCTGCTGACGGTCAGACTGCTACACCTTCAAGTCAGCTTCTTGTACAGACTGTACTGAAGGAGGTAATAAAAAGCAGTATCAGGTGCTTTGCTCACTGATGGTATTGCAGTTATTTGAATTGTTAAGGGTAAGGTCATGAGCACTCCAGTGAGCACTGAACAGTACAACTCGTCCATACAACACCAGCCAAGGGGGTAGAGGATAGCCCACAGCTGGACTCGTGGGAGCCAAGCAGCATTCAGGACAGAGGGCTTTGAGCCATCTCCCAGCAAGAGGTGTAAAATACAATAAATCCAATCTATCATCTTTGCCCATACCTTCTACAATTATGCTGACCACTGATACTCAGAAAGGACAGGCTTTTTATTAATGACTGTCCCACCAGGTTTTCAAGTGAGACTGATGTGATCACAGATAGTTTTAAATAGCTGCTTTTGGGACAGCACATCTGTCTCTGCACCACTAGTTTTAAACAGTGAGGACCTAGGACCTAAAGAAATCTGGGTGGGGGAATGGAAGGCAGAGGAGTGGGGGAGCTGTTTTCTCAAACTTTTTTGTATTTAGATACACTTTTCAGCTTGGAGTTTTTAGCCTTGAAGTTTGTGTATAACACAGGCATGAACATTTTGTCCTCGAGTTTGTATAGAGACAATGAAACGGAAGCATGAAGAGAATGTCTCTCCTCTGCAAGGCCTTGGCTATCAGAAGAATTTTAGGCTTAACCTTGCCCTGATGAGTTTGTGCTCGTGCGAGTGCATGAGCTGCACAAGAGTTTGCACTGCTGCAGAGCTCATCCACCAAAGGTGCTGTGTGCTGAATATTACAGACTCTGCCCTTTAGTGAGGAGGAGAGCAAAAGTGGTACCAGTATCATTTCACAACTTTACTGCCAGGGTTGCAGAATGGAACCACCTTGCCTGCTGCTGACATGCTAAACCAGCAGGTACTTTTTCTTCTAAAAACTTACAGTATGTAACCACATTTATAAATTCACAAGGAACCATGTGAACAATCCATTTATATTTCACTTTTGCACCAAAATCAGGATTTTTCTTGAAATTGGGTGTGAAACTGTTTTCATGCATGTAACTCTGTGTGAAGAGTTCAGGGCAACTCCTGAGAAAGCACAGAGAGGAAGATCTCAGAAGGGTAGTTTTGTCTCAGACACAGATGTTATGATATCAGATGGAATTTTAAGGTAAACACAAGATGCTGTGTAAAAAAACGTTCTAATCTTTTATACTGGTGGCAGGGGAGGCCATTATATGAGCAAAATAAAGCCACTGTATTTCACTTCAGGCTGGAAGTCACAATCCCTCGAGAGGCTGTTCTTTCAGTTTGTGTCATTAGATCGCCCTGATCAAATTTGATTCTTGAATTATGTCAGGGCTCATCTATTATTATTATTGCATGATAGATAATGCCAGGAAAGAAAAATTATTCTCAACAGGAAGAAGTAATCATGAGAAATATCAGTTAGATATTGTTTCCTTATAGAAAACACGTTTTTTAATAAATGTTTCCTTTAGTTAAATGTAATATAATTTTCCATTTTCACTCAATACATTCACTTTTTAATTTCAGGCATATCTATCTCTATAGAATGCAACAGCAAGGTCTTAAAGTGATGATTACAGCCAAAGCATATGATTTCATGTTCAGCTGATTGCTTTTGACCAGTTTGAGAACATTAGTAGTTTGCTGAAATCCTTGTGGAGTAAGTGCAAGTTTAATGATTGCACAAACAGTGAGTGCATATCTGGAATATAATCAAACTCATTTCTACCTGGTAACGTGTACCAGCCCTAGAACAGTTGAAGAGAGGATTAGCAGGAAAAGACATCACTGAGGATTAACTGCTACAGTAAGAATTTGACTCATTTGTCCTCAGAGATACCAGGTATAGAAAAATGAAAAAATAGTCTGTTGAATAGATTGTTAAACATTGCGTCTTAAGCCCAGTATACAAAAAATTAACTGGTACTTTTACTGGACATAAGAATAAAAAGTAGAAGGCAAAAATTAATGCTTTTGTGATGTCATCTATCTGCAGGAGTTGCCTTTCTGGAGGACATTCCTTTGGAGATGACTTAGGTTTTTCAAGGGTGTATTGAAGTACACAGCTCTAGTTGCACAAAACAAGAGGTGCATTATGTGATGACAGGGACAAAGAAGCCACATGTCTTACAAAAGCAGTTTCTTGCAAGTGTGAAGTCTAAAGGTGTCCCCCAGATGGAGACATCCCACAATGTGGTTGAGAGCATGGAGGAACAGAGCTTGCAATGTGCAAATGCAGCAGCTGTCTTCTAGGTCTAGGGCAGGTACTGGGGGACTGTTCCAATCTGCTTAAAAAGAGGAGAGGCAGGTTTGCCTCAATCCACAACTGCAGAAAGGAACCAGGCTCTAAACATACCTGAAAGTGAGATTAAAACGCAAACGAGGTTAAATGTTGGGATCCAGAGTGATAATGTGACTTTATTTTTCATAAAAGAGGAAAGAAAGAGAGAAAATCAGAAGAGTAGGAGAATGCCAGAATAATTACAAGAAGCACAGGAAAGGGGTTACCACCACCAGGGGTCCAGCGCTGGCTTATAGGGTGCGATGGGGGAGATCCACGCGGTTGCAGTGGGTCTTTCTCCCATGAAGTCTCTCCGAGAGCAGTCCAGTGACCCAGCGAGGGAGCAGGGCCACAGCAGCAGGACCAGAGCGGGATGGGGAGCATGGGCAGCCTCATTGGAGCAGCCAGGACAGCGAAGGACAGCACAGACAGCAAAGATTCCAGCACTGTGTAGATTTTTGCAGCGCAGCCCCCAGTGACAGCTTTAGGCGTTCGCTTTTAGAGGGTTTTGAGAGCGGCAGTTCTCACATCCACTTCATGAAGTTCATTGGCCGGCTCCCTGATGTATCAAAAAGTTTGCTGCTTGCTCGCTTAATGTATCAAAAGTTTGCTGCTCACTGCTCTGTTGTATCAAAAGTCTGCTGCTCGCTTAATGTATCAACTAAAACCTCTATGAATAACTTTCAAGAGGATGCCTCATTTTTCTGAAATAGAGCAGTTTCTAAAGTTTTTGTTAAAGGTAACTTTATACTTTAATTTTCAAACCTTAATCTTCAAAGAGGTAATGGAGAAACATTCCTTATATTTTACTCGTTCACTACAGGGACCCACAGCAAGCGACTGGAGCCATAGCAGGCCTGCAAGATCTCTGTGCATAAATCTCCCTGGTTTTCATGCCTGGAGAGTGAGCGGCTCCAAGAGGTCTGTTCTGTCCATCCTTTCTCCCAGGTAAGATGCTCTGATTGGATATTACATTTGCTCTTGATGTGGGGACCCAGATTTCCCCCATCCAGTGCTTCCCATGGGGAACCAAAGGAAATAACACAGAATACAGGAACAAGTACAGTGATGCTGGTGTGCGGAGTGAGTTACAGACCTTTTTGTTACCTAGGCAGGATTTGAAAGATGCCAAAGGAACTCGAGTTCTGCACTCACACTGTGCAGATACAAGGATTTTGCCTGGCACAAGGGACTGCTGAAGGCATAAGTTATCAAGGTATAACAAACAAATTACAGAGTTACTGTGCTTTCACATGTTAAACATGAGTTTTGTATCACCCTGGATAAATTATTCCTCTGTGAAAGCAAGTTCTCAGATAGCCTTTACTCCCAGATAACCTAGCAATTACAGACGGGAATGTACACCGACTTTTATCAGCTGGATTTGGGAATGAAATGCAGGCAGCCAACTCCAGAGACTGCTGCCGTGGCAGCTTTCCTCTCCCTCCTCATGCTGTCGCTCTGGCTCTGTTCTCTACACGCCAGCATCCACTGCAGGAGCTGGGAAAGCTGCAGGGCACTGAGACACTGGGATCCATGGAAGTGAGGGAGCCTGAAACAGGACAAGCAGTGAGGAAAGATGGAGTGTGACTCTATGTGCAGAGGAAGTACATCACATTAGATAACACTCCAGAGTTTTACTCCAGATGCCCCTCCCTTTGTTAGAGACCACATGGGGTGTCCTTACAGCTCCCACCAGCGTTCTTACAGTGCAGCAATACAGTGCAAACATGGTGCAAATTAGACCACTGAAGACCAAGTTGGGCATTGAAATAGAAAAATATTGGGAGGGGCTTGAGGAAAACCTTTATTTTTTCTTTTACTAAGAGACTCATGACAGCAGCATTGTTCAGGAGCAGGTTTGCTGTGCACAGGCTGTGAGTAACACATGCAAAAAGCCCTTTTTCTGAACCCAGCAAGAAAACACTGCAGGACCAGAATGACCTTGCACCCGTATTCCTGGGCAACAGGTTTGCTTATAAAATCTGCAACAGAGACTTCCATGCAATTAGGTCATTCAATCTTTGATCATTTTTCTGTTCCATAAGGTACAGAGAATATTTACATTCAACGTGCAGGTTCTTTCTTCAATTCCTTGACAGCAGACCGCTCTAATTATGTGTGTGCTGACAGGACTACAGAGAGCTCCCATGTGACCGTGGTGGAAGGGAAGAAAGCTTATCATCAGGTGACAGAAGAATGCCCTTATTGTTAGCTCCAATACTTACAAATAAACCTTCCCAGGGTGTCACATACCGGTATAAATACACCACCCCTGAGGCACTGAGCTAATATGTTAATAGAGCAGGAACTGAGGAAGGGCTGTACCTGGACCGCTTCCTCCAAGACACAAGCACCTCAAGATTTGGCATGGATTAGCTGTATGAACTGTGGCCCACAATGCAAAGTATCCCAATTAATAAAATGTTTGCTAGTATGCTCAGAGGAGGATCCATAACCCTCCTTGTGTCCGTCTTCCCTCCGGCTGCAGTTCCCAGTTCTACTGTGGTAGCTCCTAAGAGTCCTCAGCCCCAAGGCTCAAGCCCCAAGGGCTTGTGCTAAGTGCTGTGCAAACACTGCGGCACAAAATGGATTCTGCTCTGAAAAGATGAGCTCACTTCCCAGCCTGACAGACACTGCAATAAGTTCAAGGAATAACTCCAGCTTTATTGCAGCACAAGCTAACAGAATTAGATCCCCCGAGCCTAAATTTGCATGGGAGAAAATAGAAGTATTTGTTAGATCCTGACTTCTCATCCCAGGGCACAGGGGGGAGAATTTTCATCGAGCCATCTCCTGCACGTCAGGAAATAACCTGAAATTTTACTCCTTACTGTACTTTCGCAAGCCAGCCGCTCCACAAATCAATACATTCTGCAGTGAAATAAGATATTATCTGCATTGTAATCCATAGTAAGTTAGCACAAAGCAAATAAGGAACTGGGGAGTGGCACAGGGGATCTTTACACCTGGTGGGAGGTGCAAGAAGCTGACGGCATGGGCAGCCCATGCAGGAAGGAGTGCTGTTCTCTGCAAGCAGGGAGGAGGATGGGATGGAGAAAGGTGCCCTGCTTGAGATGGAGCAAAGGTGGATGAGTTGCCTCTGGCTAGGTTTTTGTACACCAAGTGATAGTAGCTTTCCAAGAATTTGTAGAATTTTGCTAGTTTCTGCATCATTACTGGTGTTAGTTATTTCTCATAACTACATTAGACAGAGAAAACACACGGCATTCAGGGCTCAGACATGAGCTCTGAGGCAGTGTATTGTGGTTGCTGTGTGATTTGAATCACTATCTAATACAGGGATGTCCCTGATGCATTTCAAACTGAAGTGTGTGCAAATCATTTACCAGGACAGTTGACCCGTTCACAGCCAAAGCTGTAAGGTAGTTAATATGTAATAATTTGTAAGACAGGGTGCTTTTTTGAGGCATTAATTGTTTCACTGAGCACTGAAAAAGTGATCTCTGATTCCTTCAGGAAACTCACCGCTTTCAATAGCTCATTTTTCACAGTAAGCACAAGTTTGGCATACAATTATTAACAAAAAACTAGCAACCTGCCCAAAACCTAACAGACAGTGAACTATACTTCAAATGCCTTTTCATGGTGTGCCCTTTTTAGTTAATAGCATCTATCCCCATGGCACACTGTATGCTAATCTGTCCTGATCTTGCAAACATTTATGTGCCAATAGTTGCATCAAGCAAACCCCTATTATCGAAATACACAGGTACTCACAGACTGGAAGCTTTGGGTTAATTCAAAGACTGATCCCAACATTCATACAATACATAAATAGTAATATAGTTACTTTTAAAGCTTCTACTGATGGATTTTCACTGCAGAAAAGATAACTCATACCAGCTAACCAGCTACAGATAATACATTTGAAAAGAGAGATGTTAAATATCACTTTTTGTTTTCAAACTTCTTCATTCCTCTTGAAAGAACATACTTGACGAATTTTCTAGTGAATGTAGAGCAGAGCAATGCATAGAAATGTCACAGGAGCTCTACCTTATAATGATCCTTGATATTATTTCTGCATCTCCACTACAGATGCTAGTGAATACATCTTCCTCAACCCCACTCTTCCCTCTTCACAAAAGTAATGTCCAGTTGATGGAAGAAATATATATGGCCTGATCAAGGTATTCCTGGACTCTTCCAAGTATGCAAGTGTAATCTGAGTTCTAAATGACTTCATGGTTTTATCATGAACCTGGCATTTGATGGCAATCACCTTATTTCCCCCTATCTAAAATGGGGCTAGCAGGCATTTGGTTATCTCACAGGATGAGCTGAAGTACAGGCACTAATGCTTGCCAAGCTCCTTGAGAATATAATAGTTACTTTGCATCTTATTTCCTTTTTAAAAAGAGTAAAGTCAGGAAATGTTGCATGGCCATTCACACCAGATAAGCTATTGAATAGATACATCTACTATAGTCATTAACCATGAAAATGGTTTCTTGTGTCTTAACGAATCCTTAATTTTAAAGTGAAAAACACTTGCAGAAGTTTTCACCTTTGGCAATGCTATTGTGTACTGCTGTTTGTAGACTGACAGAACAAACCACCTCGATTACCCTGGAGACCTAGAGTGAGAAAGGAGAAAGGCTCTTTCTCACTCTTCATAGAAAACATTGGTCTACTGTATAAAACAAAACTTAAAAGAAATCCAAGCGCAGAAATTGAATTCTTAAGAGTTTTTATGCCTGGCCGCTTGCTCTCTTGGGCTTTTTGTTATGTTTTCTTCACAGGCTTTTATTTGTGGGTCTCTATTTCCACCACACTGAGCTGCATTTTGAGCATATACTTCAGAGCTGCTAGGAATGGCTGTGGAGGGCAACAGCCCGGTTCCTACTCAGGGAAACCTTTAGAGTCTGCAGGGGGCTGGAAGGGCCCTCGAGAGGTGCCTCGCCTACGCTTCACCTTGCACAAATGTACTGCAATGCTGATGCAGGCGCCGTGCTGTGTAAAGACACCGTGGTCCCTGAGCTCTGCCTAGGCTGCCTGCCACTAGCACAGAGCAGGGTCCTGCAGCCCTTTGCACAGGCAAACCTGCCCCACTCACAGGAGATTTCCTTCTGCAGGGCTTGCTGCTATTGCGTCTCTCTGTCTTACACATCCTTGTCTGTGCTAATACCTACCCCAGGTCTGCAGATTATGTGTTAGAGAACATATTAACAGGAGCCTATAGAAGGGAGAGGCAACTAAACACAGAGCTTTTCCCACAGTTCGTATTGGAAGCAAGTGCAAATTACCATTTGTATCTTTTTACAAAGCATTTACCACTCTAGGGTGATCAGAAAGTCCCGACCAGGTGACATACACCAGACAAGCTGTCACCGACAGAGGTGCTGGTTTTCTTAAAAAGAAAGGAAAACTCAAAAGCTTTGTGCCAACAAAACCACTTCCTTGCTGTAAGCTGCTTTGCATCCAAGTGCTACGAGAAAAATGCAGAACACAAAGGTGTACAACCACAGCACATCGTCAGTGTTGGCAGCAGCACATTAGGTCCGGGATCCGTGATCGTTATCGGATTCAGGCACATCTTCCTCAGAAAAATTTGATCCAGGTCAGGCCTTTGCACACATCTGCAATTCTATGGCGACTGCAAATATACTTTATAGGAATTTCTACTTCCTTTGTATTTTCACTCTAAGGACAGGCAACTTGTAATTCAATGCAAAGCCTGCAGGTACCTTTTTAACTCATCACTGTTTTTCTCAAACAAACGCAAGCAAACAGAGCGAGCTGATACCAGCCCGTGCTTTGCAATACGCGGCCGCGGCAGCCTCAGCATGTGGCAGGAGCTGTAGAGCTGGATTTACTGTCTCCTTGGACTGCTGCCATAAACATAACCTCACGCTCTGCCATGACTTCCTGGGCTTCCCCACCGCCTCTGCTTCAGATTTTAAACAGGAGGCATCATGGCTTGAACGCGGCTGACACAGGACAGAAAGATTTCACAATTTTTTGCTGGATACTTCTCCGATAACCTTGACCTCACCTGGCCAACCCCATTTAGGAGTTAAAATCTGCTGGTTTGATGGGATGTGTGCCATGAGCTTGCCACAGCAATCCATGCTTGTGCCCTGAAACACCCCTGCCAGGTTCCTGAATCGTGGGCCTGACCTAACTATTTCACCTTCTCACTGATTAGCTATCATGAGGAGGGAACAGCACAATTGATGAACCTCTCTGTTCTCAGCATATGCAGTCCCCACAGAAAACCTATTATTTTCAGGCTTATTATTTTATTTTCTGCTTTTATTGTCTCTCTGAAGCAATGCTACTTCCTAATTAAGTGCATCAAAACCACAATACTGCAATCCAAAGTATTTTTCTATTTTATTTCCTCATAAAGGATTATGGTTCCAAGAATGACTGTCACTAAGCAGTTATAGCACTATTAGTATTACACACTTATAGTATAATAATACTCAAACCCTGTTGTTCAAGACCCTGGAAACCCACAGAAATTCACCAGTTGGTGTTCCAGAGCACTCCCAGCAATTGCCATTCACATTCTTCATGCTTTTCCTCAATTTGTGGCATCACATTTAATTTTTGATTGACAAACCCAGTACTGACATACTTTACTACAATTTGTGGTCCATATGCAATTTGGGTATTTGAAAAGCAACTCACTCCATAATCACAGGATGGTATAATTTTCATCAGTATATCCATCCAAATATGTATTTGGACACACTTTGGTTCAGGCTTGTACAATCTATGCAACAGTTTATAGACCACAATATTTTTAATTGAGAAAAAAATAAGTCCTTGATGCTTCTAATGACTTGGCACATACCCCGCTTAATGCGACAGCCAAAGACAGATAGGATGGAGCCATCCTATTTTCACATTACTGTTTGTGTTGCAAATGCATTCTGGTGAAAGAGAATTGGTTGCATACAAGTTTTACAGGCACTCACCAACACCTTCATTTATATTTTGTGTCCCATCTACAAAACACCATTTAGAAAAATTAGGGGAAACATCTCACAGCCTGGAGGTGGGGGGCAAGGCTGAGAGGCCATTGCTCATTCCAGCTGTGGGTGTGTGGGGGGGAGGGGGGCGGGCAGAGCCTGCCATTCCCTTCTTTATCTGAAGGCTGCAGCCTGGAGGGCACGGAGACACCACCCCAGCTCAGAGCATCCCTGGCAGCAGAGCACCAAACAAGCTTCCCCAGTACCTTGCAATTTCTGGCTGTACTCTGTCCTGTCGGACTGACTCCTCCTCAAGTTGCCGTGGTCCCCGGCGGTGGTGGTGCCCTCCACCACGGGCTCCGTACTCCTCCTCTGCCCCATGTACAGCTTGTTCCTTAGCAGGGTCAAATTCCTCTTCCTTCCCGCGGTGCCTTCCTTCCCCGGACAGTCCATGCTCGCCACGGACAGCCTTGCGTGGTGGTGGTGGAGGGGGACAATAGCTCGATTTTCAGGGAGGTGGCCTCCCTGCCCAGGTGAAGGCTGGTTGCTTTGGGCTTGGGTTTGCAGCAGGGCTCACCAGGCTCCTCAGGGCCCCGGGCTCAGCCCTGCCACCTGTGCCGGAGCAGCTCCACCCCCGGGAAGCTGCCGCCCCGGGCAGCGTTTGCATTCACCTGCCCTGTGTGCAAGCGCGCCTGGCGGGGCCGCTTTCAGAGCCAGCCCCAAACCGCAGCCCTTCCCGGGCCCTCTCCCTGCTGCAGGACATGTTCCTCACCCCGCCGCAGGGCCGGGGCTGCCGGCACAGAGGAGCGGGAATTGCCTCCTCCCGGCTCTGGCAGGGAGATGGCCGAGCGTGGCACAGCAGACCCCTTCCCTCTCTGCACTGCCGGGCAGGCGGGCACAGAGAGCAAGGCCAGTGGGAAGGGGAGGCCAACCACCCACTCGACCCTCACTCCGGCAGCCTGGTCAGGACCCCAGCTCCTTGCATATCAAGTTGCATCTGCCAGTCTCCTGACCCCACTGAGAGGTGTAGCTTTTGGGCTGGAAACTCCGGATCTACAGGTTTGAAAGGTGACCAATCCCCCAGGACAATGAAGGAAAGGGCTGAGAAGGACACGAGAGCCCCTCCGGGAGGCAGGAAGCAGCCTGGAGCTGATGCTTGTCTCAAACAGGGCTCTGTCCCACTCTACACTATGCACAGAGAGGCCAAAGCCAAGGTGAAAGCCTGCCAAGGGCCTGTGGAGGATACCACAGCAACCACCAGGCTGTGATAGCCAGGGGAGTGGACACCAAAACACCTGTCCATAATACCTCTGGATTAGCCCCTGGAAGAGATCTTATTATCCTGTCTGCTAGCAATGGCCTCTGGCACACATGTACTGTCTAGTGATCCTCCGTAGTGCTAGTCTAATCAAGCTCATGTCAAAACAGCAGGAGTTGCTGGCATCTAAGCTTGGACTGGGCTTATCCTGGGAAGAGCCCCAACAGCCATCAGTAGCAATCACTACTGCTGCTGTGATACCCAACCCTGCAGCCCTCGCTGCTGTAGGAAATGCCTGGTGGGAGCCCCGTGGTGCAGCCTAATCGGTGTCAGTCTCACGCACAGTTATTGCCACAGCATCTGCCAGGGAACACAACAAATGTCCCTCTGACAGAGGCTGGCAGAGTGTTTGGCTTTAGCACTGCCACGCTATGTCCCTGAAGGGCTGTCTAGTAAAAAACAAGCTGGGATGAGACGTAGTAGTGTAACCTCATTTCCAAGTTTTGTTTTTCTTTACAAAACTGGTCCTGTAATGCAATCTCTCATCAAAGCTCTTCGTTTCTACCCAGTAGTGAAAATAAGAGGTTATGAAACTGTTAAGCAAGAAACTACGTCAAATTGCAGTACCATGCCAGTGCTGCACAAAGTGTCCAGCCCAAACACAGCCTGGCAGAGGAATAAAGTGGTGAGGGGAATACTGGGAAGACTCTGTGCTCACACAGAGAAGTCACATATTACATAGGCAATTCATGTGTTACGTCCTGCCTCCTCTTTGATATTTCCTAAGAAACTCTTTATTCTGCAAGTCAGACCACAAAAGTTCCTTCAAAGGCAAAGCAATGGTGACAGCAGGGAGAGGCGTAGGCAGGGACAGACTGGTGACACACTTGTGACAAGCATCGAAGCTCTAGCAACAAGTAGTACACAGACTAAAGTGGGAGTTAGGGAAATCAATCAGACAATTTCCTTACACTGGGGACTTTGGGAGGAGCTTTTGTTTGAAGCAATAGCTTGGTATTCATCGAGGGTGGTAAAACTGGTTTAAACAGTCACCACCCTGACTGCCCCCCTTCCCCAGATGAATTTGTTCCCATTATTGCTGCAGGGTGTAAACACATGCATTTGAGATGAGATGGAGGAACTGATCTGGCAGAAAACTTCTTCCCTCGCTCCTTTTCCCTGGGCTATTTTCCATCTGGATCTGTGCTTCTGATTAGTTCCTCAACCAGCTAAGGAAGCAGTTGTGGCAGAATGAAGCAGGGGATGAAGCAGGGCACATATAAGCAGCTGTGGGTAGGGCTGATAGTTGCTTAGGCCAGAATTACCCAGAGAAGGTATCTCTCCCCACCAGAATTTCAGTGCCACGCTTCTCAGAAAACAGAGGTCACATCATTTTAGATGAGATTTCATTATATTTATTTAAATTAAAATGGTTTGGAGGAGAACTGGGGAATGTATCTTGGCCGGGTGAACATGGAAGAACAAACTTAATAGAATTCTTGGCATTGTAAGTTCTGGCACATGTGCAGAGTTACAGCCAAGATAGGATATAGTAAAGTTTGTTCAGGTGTTTATTACAACAGCAATCTCCCCACATGCAAAAGTTGTCTTCCTCTTCTTCTTCAACTCAGTCACAGTGGGTAAAAAAGTACGTGTTCATTCAGCAACTAAACAGTTATGGGGAAAGCCAGCTGTAGTTGCTGCTGCTGTTTTCCTTGGAATGGTTTACATGGCTTTAGCCAGCAGCATTATTTTGGAGGCAGCCAGGAGCCCAAAGCAGGCCTACACCACAGTTTAGAATGTAGATGAGAACTTATTGCAATCTTAAAATAACTCCTCTGCACCACCCAACATAGGAAAGGCTGAAAATACCATATCTTCTGTGATACTCCAAATGAGTGGGACATGTTCAGGACTGGTGGTTTCCCCATCCCCTTTGGAGGGAGGGAGATTTGAGAGATAACCAGGTATATCCATCATCACATCAAATCCCATCATGGATTTACACCAGTGGGCTATGCCTGGCAATCAGCAGAGGGATTACACAAAAACAATCAGATGTGCATTTGAGCAAGACCCCCTATAAACTCTTATTACTGTTTGCTGATCTTTACTGACTATAACAAAATGCCACAGAAAGCACAGGTCAGAACTGTGCGTGAAGTATTCACTGCCATGCACAATAGTATGAGCAACCCTCTCTCAAATTCAAATTATTCCTGCTGTCTTCTGGCCCCATTAGCAACTGATCGAAAACAGTACCAAAGTCACTCATCCATAAGACAAGAGGAATATATGGTATCTACGTAGACAAGATGCTCTTTTTACAATGAATGTAGAAATCTCTTCTATTACTCTTGTTATGCTCAATTCCACAGAGCAAACTGGAATCCAGTTGATGCGAACACTCACAGGAGTTATTTGCATGGAAGCCATCCTACTTAAGAAACAGAACATGTGCTGGTGTCAACACAGAAAATATTGGCATTGTGTTCCCCAGCAACTGTATTGGCCACATACAAGAGCTGATTGTTGTATGGTCAATGCCAACCTTTATCTCAGTCCTGAGCTATAAATGAACTAGAAGCGCCATAAAGACTGATGGCCATTAAGTAAGCAAACAGTTATTTGTTTTCTTGTCATACCTCACAGCTGTTACAGAAGATTTCTTTATAACTTAGGATCCCAGAAGTTATACAAAAAATACCGGTGTGGGTTGACTGCTGTGCCTGTTCCCTTAGAGTGGATGCACAGACCACTGCTGCAGTCCTGTGGCAATGGCACGGGATTGGCATTTCCAAGTTTGCTCACTGCAATCGCCAGCACAGGCACCAAGGAAAAGAAAGTCTCAGTCCGCAGCTGCAGAGTGACTTTGCCAGTTTCACCTATGTAAAAAGATCACATTTGACAGGCAGTGGAGAAGCAGAAAGGTTCCATGGTACTGCTGCAGAAAGCTGTCCTACCTTCCCCACCGGTGGAGCATGACAGCAAAGAGTGCAGATGTCTCTGTAGCTCCCCATCTCCATACAGAGAAGCCTCAGTGCAAATAAAAACAAGCCTGTACCTTGTCACTCAGCCTGTATGCACATGTCATAGCAAAGATGTCTTCTGAGGGACAAAACGTGGAGACTTTGATAAGAACAATCCTGTGTAAGGCCCATTGAGGACTTTGAGCACAGGAAAGTGGCTGGTATGTACACTCTACCTGTTTGCAACAGTACTGGTAAGATAAGAACAGCATGACAGGTGAGGGAAAAAGCAATAAAAAGATAAGGCTTAGGGACAGGTGAAACTGAAGTCTACACCCTGATTTTTCACAATGAATGAATCAAAATTACTTTGAAATATACATAGGAAAAAACTTCAAACACCTTTCAATAGTACAAAAAGAGAAAAAAGCCTGTCTTGTAGGTGAAAAGTTATTTAGTGTGGCAGTCTCACCTTCACTCCTACTGTTGATCTTGCCAGACTGGTGATTCCTGTAGAGAAAACAGGTCTTTAGAAGTAAGTGCACAGTGATAATTTCTTTTAGCCCTGTCTACAGTGTTTCTTGTCTAAATATTTGTAGGAAAAATTCATAAAGTACATGCCTGCTGGGGCTCAGGCTAGGCTGTGGATATTTCTAAGAAGGAATGGCTCAACCTTTCAAGATATGCAATCTATCTCCTCCGACTGCTGTGATGCTTTCTTACTCCAAACAAAGCCTCTGCTCCAGTTTACACACACAAAAGGCTGATGTGTTTTCTGCCTACAGAGGGGGACCCATCCCTCAAATTGAAACACCTGCCAGAGTGGAGAAGGGATGCTGAGAAAAGGGTCGGCAGGGCTTGAATTGTCCTTGCAGCGCTGTGGATCTGTCACTATCCAGCCAGGGCTTTGTGTAGGTCTGATAGGCTTGGAGCTGGGCCAGCTCCCGAAGGGGGACATCTAAGGGCAGTGCTGCTTTGAAAGGGCTGGGAGGTGAGAAGGAGAGAGAACTTGCCAGGAAACTGAGCAGCCCTTTGATTTCTTCAGTGTTACAGCCGTGTAATTTTCTAAGGAAAATAACCTGACTCTGTTGATCAAGTAGATGGCACTGTGATATCAAAGCTAATGAGGAAAGACAAGCAAGAGAGCGAGGCATAGGTAAAAGAACAGAAAGATTATTGGTGTGTTTCAATGTAAAATAAGAGGGCATAGAAATTACCAAGATGAAACATTTTCTGTAGAATTCTTTGAGAACCTTATGTCTGGCAATTCACAAATCAAGAGAGGAATGGGACCTAAAAGTGGACTATCATGAGCAACTGGAAAGATTTCCTTCTAGGTCTCTATTTTGAATCATTTTAGATTTGCAGCTTCACACTAAAATTTCATATTTCCAGACAGTATTTTTACAGCTGAACTGGAGCCTTTTTTTCTTTTTTTCTGTGTTCCTGTTTATGCACATTTGTGAAAGAATGAATGAAAGAATGAACCAGAGAGAATACTATTTGGTGATTTTTGTTTTGTGATAGGGAGTTGCCTTGGAGTAACAAAGATAAGAGTCTTAAAAAAAATTAAGCTTCAGTTCATACTCACAAGTTTAATGGGAGTAAGGGTAGGCTGAAAATCCTTAGTTCACAGAGCTTAAAATTAACTCAGTACAGATGCCTAGGAGGGAAGAAATGGACATACCTGACAAAACTAGACCCAGTCGTGGTGTCCTGGCCCCTTGATAGGCAAATCACTTTCTAGGCAGAGGTCCAGGGAAGTAAAGTCTGGCAAGCGAACCTAACACACTTCACAGGAGAGCCTAACAAAAAGCATGGTTAAAAAAGAAACAAACAGCTTAGACAAAACAGCTCAGACAAACAATTTATTCAGGGAAAAACAAGGTGTAAACTTAAAATTTTCCTAACAGTAATGAGTATTATGACTAAATCCAAATTTTGCATTAATACAGATCAGTCTCTTTAAAGCAATTGGGTTACTGAAGTGAGTTCACTGCTACAAAACAAGGCTTCACAGTCTGACCCAAGGTACTCAGTGTCTTTGGGATAGGTGCCTCTGTTCTTATCCACACTGAGATGGAAAGGAGTGTAACCTGATAAACCTAATTCTAGTTACTGAAATACACAATGATTCCTTTCAGTTAGATGACGCAGTCTTTCATTGCCATCAGGCATCCATCAGTGAGCAATATACAAATCCATATGTGAGCTGGCTGCTTGTAGACATCCTCTCTAGACATCCTCTGCCAAATCCAGCTGTGCCAATGAAAGAGGTCACAGACTCCAATGATTTGTCATCCTTCTCCCGCTGAGGACTGTCAGTGCAAAGATCTGCAGGAGTTGTTCATGGCCTTAACTTGCTTTGGCTGAAAAGCAGCTTGAATAACTTAGCCCCAAGTCCCTAAACTAGCCCAGGTAGCCTTGCCTGGCTTCATCTGCCCTAGGGAGCACTGGTTCCAGCTGATCCATTGGAACGTGAGAGAGATGGTGTTGGCTGAATGAGTGAGCACTGGCCAGCAGGCCCAGGGAGTGACCTGTTCCACCAAGGTGGCTGGGCAGGGAGGAAGCCTGGCTGTGACTTTTGCACACAGGTAGCAGCAAAACAGAAGGCTGGCAGGAATTGATTCCTTCAGATTAACGGTTTTATAAGCCATGGAGATAGAACTTCTATTACAGCAAAATTTAATGGTAATGATGTGATCACCAGCCAAGAGCAAATGCACTGAAATAGCACGTAGTCGTACTAATGAAATTCTTCAAAGCTTTATTAGGTGAAAAGATGAAAATTATTTTCATTCAGGAGGATGGGTTTCCTTAAATTATAATATAGACATTATTTTCTGCATTTAATTTCCACAGCATTTTAATGGGCAAAACATTAATTTTTAAATATTTATGTGTGTATATAAAAATTTATCTAAAATCCATGTAAATGTACACTGCAGAGTACAAACTTTTAAAATAAGGACGTCCTTCAGGCTTAGATGGTTATATTGCTGCTGAGTTTTTGCTATACTCCAGTGGCATTTTGCTGGAATGAGATTCACCCCTGTGCAGAGGGCAAGCATAAAACCTAAGCACCATGTAAGTTCTACTTAAGTCTTAAGGACCTGGCTCTAATTCCATTGAAATAAATAGCAATATTTTCATTGTTTTTCAGTGGGAGCTGTTACAAGGTCGATGAACAGGATCAGTCCTGTAAATGCTTTTTGCTGGCCCAATTGGAATTATATGCAAGGAGCTAGATGCAAAATGCTTGGGAATGAATGTGAAAAAATCCCTTGGCAGTTAAAGACTTGGTAATTCTGGAGAATTTGCTCAAGGTAAATACTGGAACCAAAACATTGATTTGAAGGATGGTAGGTAAATTTATTCTGACCAGGGAGCTGGTCTTACCCAAATATGGCTTGAGGAGTATTGGTGTACTTCAGCTGTATTCTGTGTAATATAATGCACAATACTGAAAAATACAATCGAACCTATTTAAAGGATTAATATTTCTGCAGTAATAGGATAATTTTGGATACCTTAGGGTACTAAAGCATCATGTTCTCTGCTCTGGTAGCATTAGCAGGGTTTCAGTGTGGTTTTCTGCTGTATCATCTACCCTTGCTAGGTAACATGATGGCATTTATTTATGCATCTAAACAGTGCCTGCACAGAAATTTATATTTATAATCGTTTATATTTCATAAATTCTAAGTCCTTCACAGCTGATTTCCCATTACAGATGAGAGAGTTTTAGGTAAGACCACGTTCACAACAAAAAGCAAAGGAGAACTCTGTGCTCAGACTTTGTGCATCTTACCAGGACTCCTGGACACTGCAGTGTGTTTCACTTTCCAGCTTGTAGAGGAAAATAAATATGAATTGGACTCCTACTAGACTAAGCTTACACCCATCTGTCAGCTTTGCAAGTGTAAAAATCCTGTGTTTATTCTCAGCAAGTGATTTTCAAAGGCTCTAACCTTCCATAAATGAAATCCAGATTCCTCAGAACTAAGCAGAGGCGGAATGCTAGGCCTGTGGCACGTGTTTCCTTTTAACCTTGCCCATTTCAGCAGCAGGCCAACTCAAAGAAAGCACATAATGGATTTTATTATAATAGGAAAAAAAAGTCATATAGGTTTTTCCTTTTTTTAATTACTCCACATGAAAAACAGATTGTTTGCCCTCTAGACAAACTTAAAAAAATTAGAACTACAGAGACCTGCGGGTTTCTGAGGGGAGCCTAGAAGAAAGACAGAGAGGGACTTCTTACAAGAGTATGTAGTGATGGGACAAGAGAGAATGGCTTTAGACTGAAAGAGAGTATGTCTGAGATTAGATATAACAAAGAAATTCTTTACTGTGAGGGAGACAATGGAACAGGTTGCCCAGAGAGGTTGTGGATGCCCCATTCCTGGAAGTGTTCATTGCCAGGTTGGATGGAGCTCTGAGCAACCTGGTCTGGTAAAAGGTGTCCCTGTCCATGGCAGGGGGGAACCACATGATCTTTAAGGACCCTTCCCCCCAGGTCTATGATTCTATGAAGAATTTCACCCCTACATGTTCAATTCAGGGGATTACCCCTGAAAACCTTGCATTTGGTGAACTCAGATGCCAACTCCTCTGATGAAATATGAAGTACTATTTTGTACCTTCTGCAGAAGTGGGCAATGGCCCTGCAAAATTCCCTCTCTGTTCTCCTGGAGATGTCTATTGTCACAAATGCAGCAAGAAGTGGCACAAATCAGAGGAGACCATAGATTTTTTTTCCCCTCCAGAGCCTTCTTGTAATGAGAAATCCACACACTAGAATACAGCTCCATCAAAGATCCAGAGCTGCAACTGACACATTTCAGAGGAGTACATGAGGGAACAGTAGTGAGGCCATCATGAAAATCTCCTGCTCTAGTGTAAAATAATTGTGTCCTTGCTGCACACATTGAGTACACAATCCTGATGCTTTTGAAGCTTGATCTACAAAAGTACTAGAGGGAACAAATAATGAGAAGTAGTTATATGCTGCTTAAATCTGAAGGAAGATACTGATTTTTTTGCAGCCTTTCTGCTGTAAAAAAATAATTCCCAATAACATTCAAAATAATGTATAAAATAATGAGGGTAACATGGAGTTAGCCTGGAGAAATCGTTCAGGGTAATTTAGATCAGAGTTAACATTCAAAGCTAATATTGACCACCTTTCAAGATGAATACACAAGATAATTGGCTTGGGATTTAAGGGTGATGATGCAACTAAAGTTATTCCGCCTCAGTCTTTCCAATGAAATGCAAGTAGTGGTATTTGTCACTTTTCAGGAATTTTTGAAAGATCCACAAATAAGAAGCACTACTTCAACAACTACCATCCTTATTGACAGAGGAAATTAATTTAAAATCATCCTCAAGGATCAATGAAAAGGGAATTTAAAGGAATCAGATCATATGTAGAGTTATTAGGCTTTAAAATCAATACAAGGTGAATACAGAATCTAAATGAAGTATCAGCAGGGTTCAGTATGAAAATTTATCTCTGATTGGGAACCCATGCAAGCAGCCCAGCTATAAGCAGAGCAGACATAGAGTGGCTTGGGTGACATAAAAATGTGTGCCAAGAAACTTAACATTTCTCTACCTAGGGAGCAGCAGGGTAGGATCTTCATTCTGTTGTGGGCCTGAGTTAAGGGTAGCAACACTTGGTACCATCATCCCTAATTCTGCATCCACACTTTTCACAGAGTCACCAAATCAGGTTGCCAGGGTAGGCAGCAGTTCATCTGGTCCAACCACCCTATTCAAGCAGAGTCAGCCTAGAGCACATAGAGCAGGATTGTGTCCAGATGGTTCTTGAGCATCTCCTACAGAGACTCCACACCCTCTCTGGGCAATGTGTTCCAGTGCTCACCACCTGCACAGTAAAGAAGTTCTTCCTCGTGTTCAGGTGGGACTCCCTGAGTGTCAGTTTCTCAGTGACTCAGTCAGTTTTCAGTGACTCCCTGTGTGTCAGTTTCTGCTCACTCCCTCGAGTCGCAGTGCTTGGCATCACCAAGAACAGCCTGGCTCCATCCTCTTGGCATTCCCCTTTCTGGCAGTGCTGGTGGCCTGCGAGCACCTCAGCCGGGGCACACCTGGGCTACCACCTGCGCAAGCTTGCCTGGCTCCCGCTGGGGTCACCTACCGCCTAAAGGAGGCGCTGGCTTTCGTTACTATTAATTTCAACCCGGTGGAGCCCTCGCTGGCGGCTGGGCAGCCCCAGAGCCTCTCTCTTCCCCCGCGGCGCTGCCCTGGGCCCGGCCGGGCCACGGCAGGCGGGGCAGGGCCGGCGCGGCGCGGCGGCCGCAGGAAGGGGAGGGAAGGCGTCGCGCGGCCGCCGCCATCATGCGAGCGCCGCCGGGGCTGTCGCGGCTGCTGCTGGCGGCGCGGGGGTGGGGGCGCCTGGGCGCCATGTCCCGCTACAGCACGGAACAGCGGGGCCGGCCCAACTCGCCCGATTACCGCCTCTACTTTAGTAAGTAGCAGTCCCCGGACTCCATAAACCCCTTCCTTCCCCGGCCCGCGGGGCGCACGGAGGTGGCGGCGGCTCCCCGCTCCTGCGGCTGCTCCTCGGGCTGGCTGAGGTATCGNGGAGGGAAGGCGGCGCGCGGCCGCCGCCATCATGCGAGCGCCGCCGGGGCTGTCGCGGCTGCTGCTGGCGGCGCGGGGGTGGGGGCGCCTGGGCGCCATGTCCCGCTACAGCACGGAACAGCGGGGCCGGCCCAACTCGCCCGATTACCGCCTCTACTTTAGTAAGTAGCAGTCCCCGGACTCCATAAACCCCTTCCTTCCCCGGCCCGCGGGGCGCACGGAGGTGGCGGCGGCTCCCCGCTCCTGCGGCTGCTCCTCGGGCTGGCTGAGGTATCGCCCCCGAGCCTTCCCACCGCTGCAGGGGGAGAGCAGTGTTTTTGTAGAGAGTGAGGGCAGATCCTGTAGGCATCCCGGCTTATGGAGGGGATGCTGGGCCTGCTCAGCCCCGGCCCGGCCGTGCCCTTGCTGAGCCCCGGGGGACGCGGTGGGTGAAGCGCCGCCGTGGTGCCGTGTAGCGGCAGCCTGGCAGCGGGGGCCTGTGGCACCCCAGGGACAGCCGTGAGAGGCTCTGGGGTGTGACAGCCCAGCCTGTCCCTTGTGAGCAGGGCAGCCCTCCCTCCCAGCAGACACGTCACCGCGGCGGGAGGCTGGCATCCAAAACGTGGAGCTCCAGCCCCGAGCGGGGTGGGCAAGTGGCAGTGCGAGGGCACGGGCAGTGCTCCAGGAGGCGTCTCAAGCCCCAGCGAGAGCTGAGGGTGTGCCGTGTTCAGTATTACGCATTTTCCTAACAGTGTTGTCTTTTTTGTGTGCCAGTCCTGTCGCAGTGGGTTTGTACGTTTCTGGTCCATTGACCTACAGTCAACTCTGACGTCTGCTGGTGTGGGAGAAGCGGAGGCGGCGTGTGCCCGCTTGGCAGCACTGCCAGAGCTCCCTTGTGCTCATTCATGGGGCTGCCAGTGCAGGAGATCGTCTAGAGAAAGTCACTTTATTTGGTGGGAATAAACAGCCTACCACTAAACTTCGTTTTATTTTGGAGGATCATCTGGGAGGTTTCCAGGAATCGCACATCAACTCCATTTACTCTTCTTTGCTGAGGTGGTTAAAAGTCCAAAGCTGAGTGAAGTGCCTTGTCTGCTTTTTCCTTTACTATGAATAGGGGTGCTAGCAGAGGAGAAATTCCTTGGTATTTGAATTAGTGTTTGCACTCTTTTGATGTGATACTTGGAGTTGAAAAACTTAAGCATACACTCCAATGAAATTAGTTTCATTGTAGAGTGGGGGCAAGGCTGAGGTGCAAATTGGGCCCTCATTAAGTTAAGATCAATTTCTGCTGGTTTCAAGGGGTGATGTTTCATATTGAGGGCTTAGAGCAGTTATCTCATCCCTCACTTACTAGTGATCAGACTTTGGCCTATTGGCCCCCCGTTGGGGGATTTGTGGTCATGAAACTCTGTTTATTAGAAATACAGTGCAATCACAGGGGCAGCATTGCTAGAAACCCAGATGAATTCACTTACCACTGATGGAAATGAGGTTCCTTTGGGTTTGTTTTTTTTTTATTTGTTAGTGGTTGTGTATGGCCAGGGAGTAGAAAAGAATGAAAGAATCTTCTCATCCTTGTGTAGCTTGTATTGCCAGGTAGAAGAGAAGCATAGTGTTGAATTCTAAAGCAATAACTTTGATTGTAATGAGTCCTTGTCAAAACACTCAAATTCCTTGTCCTCCATGCTGTTGGTACATGCTTGAAGTTGAACTTCAGAAAAAGTTTAACCGATGCACAATCGCAGCATATATACATTTATGTATTGTGTGATGTTTAGCAATACCAACATCTTGTGCCATACCTTTAGGTTTGTAATGCTGCTTCGTTTTGTCTTTCAGAGGATGCAGATGGTAAATATATTTCCCCATTCCATGACATTCCCTTGTTTGCTGGACCTAAAGAGGTATGTTTTTATGCCTTGAAACATGATTAATTTCAAAATGCTAATAGTTTTGTTGGTGCTCTTTAGATAAAAATGCAGTTTTTAACAGCTTTTTTTTTGGTAATCAACAGAGAAATGTATAGTGCCAGAAAGGTTCAGTCTAACCCAGACTGATCCCTTATGTAACGAAGGCACAATGGCTACACCGAATTTTCTCTGCTGAGTTTAGTAACTTGCAGTGAAACATAATGATTGCTGTTTATACAAGCCTAGGTGTCTCTTTAAGTCTCTAAGTGATTGAGGGCAGGAGAACCCTCACTGTATCTTGTGATAATTCTCTGTGTTTAGGTTTGTGCTTGAATTAATTTTCTACTGTTACTCTTTTTGAATTAGCAGTTTTCTACACCTGCCATTAAAAGTGTACGTTTCTTTGTTGTGGATGTACAGCACACACTCGCATAACTTATGGTGTATGTCTTTAATTCCCAAAAGGAGCATTAGAATTGGAAGGCAACAGCAATGCCCAGGAGAGAGGTGGTAATCACACCTTTGGAGATTCGCAGTGCGCGAGGTGCAGCTGAGCACTGTCACGTCTTGTTAGCTGCCCTCCCTGGGGTTTCATTACAGCAATAATGAAACGGCTGTTTAGTCTGTCACTGATGGGAGAACTGCCAGTCTTTGGTTTAGGCTGAGGTTTGCTTATCACAGGGTGCTTGTGACACAAACAGGCTGGGGGAGTTTTAGTAATTTTCTTGTTTTCTTGCTGAGTCTCTCTGGGTGATATGAGTGGTGCAAAAGGTCAGTACTTGGAACAGGAGACTCTTCAACTGATGAACCAATCTCTTAAATTATTAAATCTGAGAGATTAGAAATCTGAATAAAGCCTTTTTGATCAGCAGACCCAGGTGCTTGTCAGTGGGAGAGGCAGGCCATTCAGAGTATCATTATTAAGATGCCATGTTCAGTCCGTGCTATTGCTGGAAAAGCAATGGGCATTTTCATCACGTGTTCCCAGAGGCCTTGCTGTCCCTGCACTTAGAGTTAAAAGTTTGTGGGAGTAGATTATAGCCTGTGATTTTGCCAGTAGGTTAAATTAGTACAGCAGTGTCTGATCAGTGTGAAGAGACTTTCATTTTGGTGTGTGAGTGGAGAAATAGCATTTTACCCAATATAGGGGCTGAAGGGTGAGCAAGAAGGGAAGTCATGATTAAGGTCTCTGTTAATTTTGCCTTGTTTGCAGGAGGATGACTTGAGGATGTATGTTAGTCTTTCCATCCCCTTGTCTAAGATTTATGGACTTTATGATGGATAAATCCAGCCTTATTTTTTATACTAGTTTTGTTTATTTTGGATTGTTTTTTTGTCTCCTTTAACTGTACAGAAGGATGACTGTTTTTAATCAGTTGAGTACAGGCCTAAATTGCTGCTTAAATTTCTTGGTAGCTGGGAGAAAGTAAATGTGTCCTTGTACATTTTTTTTATCATCCTTTGTTAATGTCTCGCAGGTTAGAATTTCACAATGAAACAGAACTGAGTACTTACTTTTAAAAGTTATAATTTAGGCTTTTGTGCTCACAAAGGACTGTTGCAATTGCATTGCAGAGTACTGTTGCTTGTATTTATGTGAATACAGTGCGTCTTTCTAGTGTTCTTTATATACTTCTTTACTTCACTCTTTCCCTATAGGATAAAGAAATTCCTGCAAAGAGGTCAAAGACTACTGGATCTGAGGTACTGCTAAGTTTTTCTTGTTTTTTTGTTTTTTTTCCCTCTATTTCCCTTCCAACATCACTTTTCTGCAGAGTGAACTTGCTGTCACTGAATATAGTTGACATATCTTCAAATGCAAGTCTTTTAGGAGAAGACTTAAAGAGATTTAATATTCTCTTCTTTGAATGGGCTAGAAATGTCAGAATTCCTTTATTCATCAAGATGTTCTCGAAGGCAAACACTTATGTTAGTCTTTCAAAGGTTTGTTATGACTTTTGCAGTGTAGATGTGTTATCTTTTTTGCTATTATGTTCAGAAATATTTGCAGTAAAACCTCCCTTAATGAAATATTAATTATTCTCTGACTGTGGATAATCTTTGGTTTATATATAGAGATTCAAAAATCTTAGGTATGTTAGGGCAGAAATTATACTGAGTGTCTGCTTTTTAGAACTGAGGTTATGTTGTCTCCTGTACTCAGCTGGGAGACCAGAGGGAGAAAAACCACATCTGCTAATGGTTCAGCATTATCCAGCACTGAAGTTAAGGCTGATAGAAGCCTAGAAAACATGGAAGATCTGCTCAGGCTTTTACTGTGAAACAAGATTTGTTTATTCAAGTGTCTTTTCCAAAATATAACTTTTTTTGCGGTGCTTTGCCTGGCATAGGCTCATCTAAAACTTAGTAAAAAGAATGTGATAGAAAAAAAATGAGCCAAACTATGCTTTAAGGCCATTATATGTGGGTGGGCGGGTGTGTGTCCCGATCCTTATCTTCTCCTATCTGTTTGGCCAGTCATATTGCAAAACTGTAGCTACCCATCTGATGTGAAAGAACAGTCCTAACTGTCTGGGTTCTCATAGTTTTGCAGCCAGTGTGTGGTGCACTGGTTCTTGTGCTGTACAGCAGTCCCCACACAGTCCTGCACTATGAGTTTCCTCTCCCTTTGCTCTGTGATTCATTCAAGCTACAATGCCTAAGTAAGGCTTTTTAGATTTCCTGTAGCTTGATGCCCATTTAGGTACTGCTCAGTAGATACAGAATCGTGCCTCAAAGAGGAACTATTCAGGAAAAAGAGTACGTGCCAGTAGACTTTTATCAAAAATCATTGTCTTGCAACATCAATTCTTAATTACAGCTCCTGCTGGCAAGTCAAGTATTCTGTGTCTTAGCTGCTTATAAATACTGACTGGTGCAAAGACATTTCATGCAGAATCTGAAACTGTTCAAAATTGCATTTGTCTGTGCTGTGAGAAGCATGGTAGCTTGTTGAAAACTATGTTTCTAGTAGCCTGTGGAAAGAGGGGTAAAATGCCAGTGGGGCTGAGCAGCTCTTGCTTCCTTGGCCAGTGTAGCCTCCAGAGCTGCTTCACATAATTCCTGCTATGAGACAGCTCTGGGCTGTGGTTTAATAGAACTACAGCAAAGGAGCAAAGGCAAATGTGCATTTCAATCCTAGCAGGCTTTTGATACAATTAGGCAAACAAATGTGCAGGCTGTAAGCTTCCCCAACATACTTAGATGGTGAAATATGAGAACACCTTTTTCATCATGATCTTAGGGTTTTGGGGGGGGAGAGAGAAAACGGGGATCTTTGTGTTCAAGAAAGCAGTTTCTTCTTACACTGGGCTCTTCAGCAGGTCTCCTCACCTTGCCTGGTGAGAGATGCATCCTTGTGTGCTTGTATGCAGGGAAAGCATAGCTTAATCAGGGAATAAAGGGAAAATTAGGAATTTAATGTCATGTACTGATTTCAGAAGACCTTTGAAGCCCTGGACTCCTTGTTCTTGTCTAGGAATGCAAAGGCTGCTGTTGATAGCTGTTACTCAGTTGATACTTCACTGAATTTGACCACAATTTGAAAGTGATAGTTCTTCTTGCCCTGGAAATGCAGCTTTGATTACTCTGGACAAAAGCAAGCACTCTTAAGAGTTAAATTAAATTAAGTTTGTTAAATTATGCTGAACTGATGTTTATCAGATGGCAGTCTAGCTATGGAAAATGAAGATAATTTTGGAAGAGTCTCTTTAGTCAGTCCAATCTACTTTAAATTGTCTTTGGTGTTCCTGACATCACAAAAGATCTCGAAGTTAGAGGAGTTTCAGCTTTCAGCGTTTGTAGAATAGAGAGCACACATCCTACAAGTCTGTGTCAGCTGTCTTGCAGTTTCAGTTTGTAGTTTCTAAGGAAAACACTTTCTTGTTTCTGTATTAACTGTTTTCACTAGTTCAACCACTTCTTGTAACATTGTAGACCTTCTCAAATCTCTGTTAAATTTAGCCTTGCAGATGCTGCTGAGAACTGACCTTTTTTTTGCAGGTGGTTTTTAGCTGTTTGAGGACAAGAAAGAAGTTACTTTGAGGTAGAAACTATGCTGAAAGAAGTAATATATAGCTCCAGTCTTAAAATTACTAGCAGCTTGCTATTAATTTCAGGGGTCTAAACCCCTCTATTGCCTTAAGCATTGCAAGCCTTTGGAATCCACTCTTGCCCAAGTAAATCTCTGTGACAGGTTTCAAAAGTTTCACATCTCTGTCTGGAAAAGTGGATGTTTCCACTAGGTTTACAGTCAAAACTGTCAGAGCCTGACTGTTGAATATGGCCTTCCTTGTCTGGCAGGAGGAAGGTTTGAAGAGGTCATCATTTTCTTTTCAAGGCCAATATGACATGTTATTCCCTGCTGTAGTTGAAAGGGTTTCTAAACTACTTGTCATTGTATGTCTTTGGAGAAGTATTCACATGAGGTGTTTTTCAGAGGACCCACATGTTCTTGAAATACAATGTTTCATATGCTGGCTCTGGTGAGGAGTCTGTCCAAACATGTAGAGATTATAGTCCTCTAATTTGCAGACATTCACAAGAGCATTTGGAAAAAAAAATAGAAAGAAAAACAAGACAGCTTTTGTCTTGTTGCATCCTGTGGATTGCACATTGCTGGGATGCCCTTGTGGACTTCAGCTGAGATGCTTCTGTGAGCCAAAAACTTCTGATAAATTAACTAGTCAGGTTTAAGAGCTTATCAGGGTGGTATGCAGTCTGCATAGGTGATCTGACCTTGTGCTTCCAGCAGTGTTCAAAACTGGTGTCAGAGATGTCATTTGGTAAAGTTGGTATGCTTCATAGGAAAGGAGAAGCTGTTGTCATTTTCTGTGCAGAACATGTGCACACTTTGAGCTGACTTTGTATTCTGCCTTAACTACAGTCTCTGTAACTGTCCTTGGTGATGTTGGACAGTTTTTCAGTGTATGTGACCTGGGCTACAGTGTGTCCATTATGTGGTCAGGGATTTGTGTTCCAAATTTTAGGTTATCAGTGAATCTTTCACCCTGATGCTTGAACTTGCACAGACTTTTGCTATGGATGCGTCCATTAGATGCAGCCTTGCTTTGTGTTCCTACAGAGGAACAAATGCTGAGAGTGGAAGTAATCTTCACTCACCAGTCCAGTTGAAATCAACCCAGAGTATTGTTGGTTTACTGAGAAAGTTACATCAATGATTTGATCCAACTTGACTTCAAATTAGTGGTTCCTTAAACTTGAGAAAGCCAGTGGTTCATATTTATCCATGTCAGGGTTGTACATGGCATAGTTTTGCAGGTGAATGTGTTCCATAACTGGTTTATTAAAGAACATGCCTGACACCAGTGAGATTCCTGTGTGTAAAACCTACCTCTACCTACATGGTGTTTGTGATTCCCTTTCCAGTACAAGAAGAGGGAAGTACAGTGTGAAGAGACTGCAGGCACTCTGTGTTTGTGCTGGACATTGCATTCCTCTTTTGCTATGTGGCATGTTAATTTATACTGAAGGAGTTCCACTTTCTCTTTGGTGTCCAGATGTTGCTGGCATCTGGTTTGCTGTTTTAATTGGCAAACACCTTATAGCAAGTGTTACATTGGGAATGCTTATAACATGGCTACTCGTTTGATAAGGAAGTCCCACTCCAGTATTTCTGGATATATTTAATGACAGTCTATATTTAGCTTCTCCTTTTTTTCCTCTTTTTTTTGTCTTTTATTTGCTTTCTTCCTTTTAAACATCACCCTTTGTTCACACTACTTCTAGACTGCAGCTTATGATTTTCATTCCTGTTAGTCCTCAGGTGCATGCTGCCATGTGCAGTTGATGGCTGATGAGAATCCCTGCCAGATTGTAAATGAGCAGACAGAAAAATAAGGAAATGCTAGCTTCTTCTCTCTTTCTTTTGGACTCAGAACTTCTCTATGACGAAGAGTCAGCAGCCCTCAAATGCTGCCTCTAGTGCTTTTAGATTTTTTTAAACCATTTTACTATAAAAACTACCAAAGTCACTGTAAGCTTTAGCATATCTCTTGTCATGCATGATGATGGCAAATTGCAATCTACAGAGGTTACTCCACTTCTGCCTCAAATTATCTGAGCCTTCCAAGCTGAGCATTAAGAGTTGCAGTCCTTGAGCAAAATCATACCTATTCAAAACCCTTCCCTCAAGTGTATGAAATAAGGAACTGTGGAGTGACTGGGAAAGAAACTAGTTGAACAAGAAAGGGAAAGTTAGGTAAGGAAGAATTGGTTTTGAGAAGGATATAAGGCAGTCCAGAAAGGCAGGCATCAGAAAGGTCATGGATTTTTTTTTCCTTCTGATACTCAGTTTTTCTAAAAACAACCCCAGATCAAAATTAGTTATTTTGTGTAAGAATCCGTACAGCCAGAACTAGTTGTTTTTTTAAAAGTAGTTTAACTAGTTAAAACCAGTTGTTTTTTAAGGCCATCAGTCTTAGAGGAGAGAATGATGACTCACAGTTTACCTGGGTACAACGGTTTGTGTTTTCCTTGTTTTTCTCAATACTTGCTGTACAAATATGCTGAAGTATTTTTGTATATCTTTTTATCTTTCTATGTTTTTTTAATTTCAAAAACCAAAAACTGTTTCTGTTTTCTGTGTGAAAGAGAGACATTTTTGCTTGTCTCAACAAAATCTATATCATGATACATTAAAAATGATGTTCAGCTGAAATGGAATGCAGAAAGATGCCAAGAAGTGTTAAAGACAACACCCGAATAAAGCAAACAGTTAAAACCTACGTGAGTTCCCATGTAGTCTACTTAAGGTATAGTTCTTAGGAAATTAAGGGTATCCTTTACACATACTGGTTGTTCCTACTGATGTAATTTTTCTGCTGATTTTCTTTAGCAGTTTTAGGAATTAGGAAATGTACTTTTGACTTCTGTGTGTTGAGCAAGTAGATTTTAGACCTCCCCTGCCCCATCACCTCTTCAAGGTATAATAGAATTTAAGTACAAATATCTGTCTTGTGTTCACATTGGCCCAAAGTCAAGCTACACAATCCCTTGAGTTGAGTGTCCCTCTGGGCTCTTCAGCTCCCTTTCCCTAGCAGATGGATTCTGTCCCTTTTTCTGAATCTAGGGCACTTTGCTCCTGTTTTCTTGCATGCTCCAGGAATACTGTCCTGAGGAAACCGTCAGCCAGCCTGTTGCATGGTCGGCACTCATGAGGTGGAGTCCCATCTACATGAGGCACTTGCAGAGCTGGATTAAATCTGGACTGCAGTGATCTCACAGGCAGGCCAATTGACTGCTGTTGTACTAAGGCAGTTAAATGGTAAACTTTGCAAGCAATAGGTTTTGTTTAATGAGAGATCTTTTTGCTGTGATTTGAAGGTGTGTCAAATGGGCTGTTGAAACAGTCTTGCCATTGCTTGAGGGGGTAGAAGTGCTTACTTAGGGGGTTGGT
Organism: Hypocryptadius cinnamomeus; assembly: GCA_013400635.1. Taxonomy (NCBI): domain Eukaryota; kingdom Metazoa; phylum Chordata; class Aves; order Passeriformes; family Zosteropidae; genus Hypocryptadius; species Hypocryptadius cinnamomeus. The sequence continues at coordinate 85,170 of VYZP01054782.1, forward strand.
GAGGTAGAATTTTTTATTTTACTGATTTAAGATAAAAATATCAATTACCAGATGCATTCACTAGCCAAAACTAACCGCTGAATGACACATGCAGATGGTAATCTGTAGAGACAGGTGGTGTCTGACACTTGCATTTCTGTTTTCAGCTGAGGCAGGGACAGTTTACAGCAAGGGATGGAGGACAACTTTCAAGTGGTTAGAAGGAATAGGTGCTTGGTCTAGGGG